>OMLB01018107.1:0-12179 GCA_900302555.1 Myripristis jacobus | reverse complement strand
TAAACCTGCCATTCCTAACTTTACATTACTTGCAGGTATCACATTGATTCAGGAGCTGTCAGTCACTTACCAGCCTATCGCAACGGTTCCATTTGACTGTCTGCTCTGCACTAAAAATGGAATAGTGGTGCAGAGTTAAATGAACTTTAAATTGCCTTTCTGATGGATCTATTGCCTGTTTTGTTGTGATTTTTTATTTTTAATTATTTTTTAAATTTTTTAAACATCCCTCTGGCTCACCACCAAAGAGATGGGGAGCTCCATGGGTTGTGTCAGGCCTCCACGGGAAGTAGGACTTAGTGGAGCCCCTCCCCTCTCGCCAAAAAAGCGTCTTCGTTTCAAAAGAAAACGGAAGAGCAAGAAGAACAGGAAAGGTGAGGCAGATCAGGAGGAGTATGAGAGACGGACAAGCCATGAGCCCGATGAAAGAGAGGAAGATGAGGAGGAAGAGGAAGAAGACAAGGGCACTGTCACAGAAACAACAGACTTAGGTTTTACCACCAGTGGAAACGGAGCTCGTCTGACCCTTTTTTCAGTGCCTGATACTCAGTTAGCCCTCTCCAAACTCAATGTGCCCAGCAACACCCTTTCACCTGGCTCTGCCAGTATGGGGGTTCCTTTAGGCAGCAGAGTGCTTGAATTGTCGCCCACTCCCAGTCCATCCTGGAGAGGAGTCTTCTGCCTTCCAGGAGAGGAAGAGACTGTTAGTGCTGTTGTAGATGTCTCGAGTATCCCTAGCCAAACCACCACCACTACCCCCGCCAGCACAACCCCAGCCCTGGGCAGCACCACCCCTGGTGGAGGGAGAGTCTGTCGAGTCAGGGAGAAGGTCCAAGGGGTCCTGGAAAAGCCCTGGATACTACGACCAAAGAAAGAGAAAAAAGAAGTTGGAAGACTAGAGGAGGAAGAAAAGGAGGATGGTGGGATAAAAGGGGGAGCTGCAGGCACATCAAAGATGGCGCGAACTGCCTCTGAGAGGGAGCGCAAAGGGGTGGTCCACATTCGTGAGGTGGACGGTAAACTCTGCGTGGTAAGGACAGTGTACCCCAGCGACTTTGGCTCCCCAGTGTGGAGGGGTGAGAGTGACAGCGAGGTGGAGGTGTGTAAGGAGCCCCCTGCCCCATCTCCAGTCACTGGAAATATCCTCAAAGTCCAGCTCTCCAAGGAGGACAGCAGGAGAGCCAAAATGCCCGCTGCAGGCTGCTCTACTTCCTCTCACCGATTAGGGAATCAGGAAACTGTGGTAGTTAAGGAATTTAGCTTGGACACTCCAGTCCGTGTCCAAGAGGGACCTTCTTTACTGGAGTCGGGCTATGCCAGTGACCTGCCGTTGACCTCTCCAGAGACAGGGGGTGCCACACCGAGTCAGACTGACTGGGGAGGGCTAACCAGCAGCTCATCAGAGAGACTGGACTCCATGATGGAGAGTCCCCTGTCACCACAGCAACAGGCATCTATGAAGCACCTACCACAGGTCTGGCTCTGTCCAACTCTCTCGCAGGCTACTTCTACTCCTTTGTCTACATTTTTGTCTCTCCTTCTGTCCATTAGTTCCATCCTTTTTGAGTTCCTCGTGCTGCTGAAAGAACATGAAATATTGGTCTATAGTATTTTGTTGATTTATGACCCCAAATAGACAATCATTAGGCTAGTGAGAGGGAAACCTGTAGCAATCATTGTTATGCAGTCTCATTGGGATAATTTCTAGAAAATTTGGTTTTTGCGACGTTTTAGTGAAATTAAACTATTCCTCTTTTTTTTTCTGGGAAGCCTGTCATGGACCCCGGGTGTTCCCTGCACCCCACTCTTAGAAAAACTGCTCTGTAGTGCTACAGAGAGGCATTCATGATTGTCTTTATTCGTATGAGTGTGGGAGGATTTCTGAAAGGATGCCTTTGTTGCCTTGTGCACATCGTATTTTTAGTCATGACGGATTATTTGTGTGTGTTCTTTTGGTTGTTATCAGGACTGCAGAGGCACTATTCCTCTCTCTCACTCCATCCTTCCTGCCTTGGTCCCAAGAGTCTAATCAACGTAGCACAGACTATCTCTCCACCCTCATTTTTCAGTCTCTCTTCTTTTTCTCCTTCTTGTCTTCTCCATCTCTCTCCATCGCTTATTATTTTCCTTGCACCTCACATTTGCTCACAGTTAACGTTTGTTAGTGTGACAGAGACAGACAGACTGCATGTTTGTGTGAGAGAAGGGTCAGTGCAAGAGTTCACTCTTGCTGAAAACTGAAACTCGTCATTTCCTACCCATTTGGTAGCAAAGAATGTGAGTGTGTCTGTGTCTGTCTGGCTCCTGTGGGAAAGCAGCAGAACAAGATAACCTCATTTAAAATGTCATCTCTCCATCATATTCTGCAAGCCATTTAAAATGTCCATAACTCTCGACTATGTATTTAGTCGCTGGTCTCTCTTCAGCACATGCTACTGCTGTGTTGGAGCCTTTTCTGCAAGAGAAATTCAACAATTTGCTGCTTAGCCACAAACCCCACCTACTTAGATGTCAGTTTACTGTGTCTTAAAAGGAGATTTACTTTAAAACATTACCACTTAAAAAAACAGCATTTGGTGATGTTTTTCTGTTTGGGCTCATTTTGTTATTTGATGATATAGTTTCTTTATTGTCGTGGATAACAGGCCAATTGCAGGCAAATGCAGTGAGGTTTCCAACAATGGAAATATATCAGTATCTACTTAGGAGGTAAAATCAGAGTACTAAATGTCAGTGCCTTAGAGTCAAAGAACAAAGCCTTCGTTCTAGACTCCATGTTGCATCAATGTTTCACAGACATACAGGGAGAAATTTATCGTGGACATCTCAGAGATACCAATTTTCTCCCCCAAACAGTAGCTCATATAGACCATAACACAAGCCATGTTGCATTTTGAGCTAAGGACAAGACTCTCACTTTATCTTGTCTGGAAAAACTGGCCCAAAGTGGGTTACAGACCAGTATGTGCCTGGACTTCAGTTTATTGCAGTCCAGCCCATTGTTTCTTTAAATATGGGTCGGGAAACTTAACTGGGTCGCAGACTGCAATTTGGTTGGGGCTCAGTTTCAGGAATGATCTGGCAACAGCTCGACTGAGAGGGACGAGTTTTGTGCTACATTACAGCTGTTCAGTTCTACTTAACCTTGAAAAGGAAGATGCTGCTGCAGCCACTGCAGCACTACAGGGGGGTTATCATGACGGCTGCCACAGCAGCTGTAGGATCCCCTCTACATCGTCCAGGCAGTAGTACAGTAGTGCTGTGCAGTGCAGCAGCTGACGTCATGTCAGCTTCCATTTAGCGCTAGATGTCTCACTTGATGCATAGCTGCTGAGTCATGAGAATGCAAAGCACACAGATACACACCCACGCTTACACATGGAGTAATACTATAGATCCCAGCTCCACACAGACCCCTGGTCATGAGTGTTTTCACTGTGCAGCACTAATCAATAATCCTGTGTGTGTATGTGTGTCTGTCACAAGATTTGCACTACCCTACATGTCAGGGTGAGTTTGTATGTCCAGTGTAGAATGCAGCTCTTCTTTGTGTGTGATGCTGTACTCTGATTAAAAACAAATTTGAAATGCGCATTCATCAGTATGGCTGATTCTTCGAGCCTCGGGGGATTCCTACCACACAATTGAAAGCACTTCTCAAATTCAGCTCTGCATCCTTCCCTCTATGTCTTCACCCATCCATCTGTCCATCTGTCACCTGTCTGTCTGTCTGTCCATCCATCGGTCCCTCTTGGACAGGTTGTCATGGATTTCATGCTACTAAGTAGTTGCTAGTTTGATTTCCAGCGCAGGCAGCGTGCAGTCCTGTTGCAGCACCTAAGGCTACACCAGACAGCTAGTTATAATTTTGCGTTTGTCTTTTCTCATCAAAGATAACCAAAATATTTTCTCTCATCTTCCCTTTCCTTATTTGCCTATTCTGCCAGTTGGCAAATTTGTCTGCTTTGATTTGTCTGTTCCTTTCTCTTCTTGCCCATCCTCCATTTCCCCCCATTATTTATCTTCTCTCTGCATCCCTGTCTGCCCCACTCGTCCCCCCAGTGACATCAAAGGGGCATGTTTCTAAAAGGGGGGCAGTTTAGCACCCCTGGGGGCTGCTAGTGGATCATGGCTGCACTCAATACCAGTGCTAACCATTCACATATTGTAAGTCTGTGTGGTGTCTGTCTAGCTTTCTCTCTGTGTGTGCGTGTGTGTGTGTATGTGTGAGTGTGTGGCAACATTCTGGGTTACACATGGTTGAGGCAGACATTACAAACACACCTACATGCATATATCCCGATGCACACATGGTGCATATCGATACACATCCAGCCACACAAACAAGTGATACTTAGGGCCTCAAACACACGTACATATACACACACACACTCACACACATACAGTGTATAAAGACATGCATACAGCCTTTGATGCCTGTCCTAGAAAGGCGCATTTGCTCCAGCATGTTCCCTTGCTCTGTGTTTTTTCCTAGTGTGTCTTGTGTCTCCTGGAACTGTGAGTGTGTGTGTGTGTGTGTGTGTGTAGCCTATACTTAGACGGGGTGCAAATTGGTATGTGTTCTATCCACACATAATGGACATTGTTTTTGTGTCTGAATTACCACTTTCACTATATCTGCCCTCTGTAAAAGAGCATATACAACCTCAGACTCCAACACCTACAAATGACATGGTACATTTTATCTTTCACCTGCTGAAACTAAGCACCAGTTTGTTTTGAAGCATGAAAGCTCTTCGGCTTGCGCTTGGCAGTTGCATCATAAATCTCCATGCCTCATGCCATCATGGAGGTCAAATGGAGAATTAGCTAAGCACAAATATTGTTTAAATATATTACAACCAGGCACGAAAAACAGAGACAGAGTGATGCCTATAAAAGCTTGCTGTGGTGTGAATGTAGGCCAGTTCAGTAATGTCATTTGTACAAGTCTGATATGGAAGATTCAATTTCAAATTGAGTTTACAGATAGAGGAAAATCTTGTCTTTTATCTCTAGTCTCCTCTCAAAAGTCTACAAATTGATCAGACAAGGGTCGATCAGTTCAGTTGATCAAGCAGCTGGCTTTTTGTTGTGCTAGCCAGCAGGCTAATTTAGATAGATGTGTTAGCATTCGTCTCTTTGCTGTTACCAGTGCTAGCTTCTTCCAAACAGGTTGATGTGTTTGCAGTAAGACAGTGTTTTCTGAGCATCATCTGAACACAAATCAGTTGTCTTAAAGGGATGAAATTGTTAATTCCTTATTTAACATATCTCAGTGGGTTGCAAATGTCACATTGCCTTCGTGGAGCTTTGTTCAGACTTTATTTTAAATTCTAGTGGAGATCTTTAATGTTTTCAAAGATAACAAATATGTCCTGCTGCATTTTAGGGAAATGTGCAAAATGATGCACAACACATCTTGATATGCTCTGTTTGATGTGATGGTGCTTTAATGAGGCATTGCAACCGGTAGATACTGAACATATGTGTGACACTTTGAATTAAGGGAAAAATTGAAAGAAAATGAGTTCACAGAATTTAAAGCAGCATAGGAATGAACTATCTTCAAAAGTGATGAAACTGCCCAGTTGTAAATTTAGAAACACAGTGGAGGTTCACAGCTTTTGTCGCCCCAAAGTTGATGACCTCCAATATGGCTGCCAGAGCCTTCTATCATCTGAACACCCGCTAAAAATCAATTTTAGGTAGCTGGTGAAAAAAGAGCAAGTGGGTGCATTATTAAGCAGAGGATGAGATATATAGGAGCGTGTGTAGACTCCATACAGATGTAGCTCTCTCACAGAATCAGCATTCAGATGAAGGATGAGGTGCTCTGCAGTGCTTTGGAAGATGGTTTTAGAAGAGAGAGAGAGGCGGGATTCACATTTGTACATTCCTATTCAAATCACACATTCTCTGCTTATTGGTTTACATCAATTATGTATCTTTGCTCTCTTGTCAAGATGCTGTCTACTTGAAAAACATTGGCCTCGTCCGCTGTTAACAAAATGTAAAACACTAAAAATAATTTGGCACAGACGAGTTTTTATCTTGGTTTGTCCTGTTGTTTTATCTTTACTGGAAACAAACTCTTGCCCCCGTGCTGCTACTTCTGTGTGTGTGTGTGTGTGTGTGTGTATGTGTGCATGTCACAGCTCCATGCCAGAAAAATGGTAATTGAACTTATTTTTACCATCCTGCGCATTGCACAGTTCCGGCTCTTGTTAATTCCACAGAGTTTTAACCCTGTTGTGTTTCTGCGTGTCTGTGGGCTGTGCGTCTCTCTCTTTGAATTAATGCGTGTTCCAGCAGACACCACTGTGTGTGAACCTGGTCTTTCTCTCTCTCATCTCCAAATGCCGTTGCAGCTGGGCCTCCCTCCTCCCTCGCCGGCCTCGCTCATCTTTCTCATCTCCTCTCCCACCCCCCCTCACCCCCCTTGTCTTTTTGGCTGTTGCTGCAGTCTCCTGGCACACACTGGACTTTCATACTGCTCTATATTAGCAGCATGGAGAGAGACACAGAGGAGGAGTGTAAGACAGTGAGCGCGGGGCGGGTGTGGGGGTGACAGAGGAATACTGATGTCAACAACAGGAGCCAGGCACTGCCGGTTACTGCATATACATCAGCCTGCTTTTGTCACCGTGGACACATGGACATAAGGAGAGCAAATAGAGAGGAAGAGGGAGACAGAGGGAAGGTGGCCAAAGTGTCTGTGTCAGAGCACATAGATAAAGAAACTGTCTGTCTCCACAGGGACCCAGGGCCACAGCTTCAGTTCCCACTGAGAGCACCCGTAGTAAACGTGCCTACTTATCATACTGTCAATGGGCTGTCAGTGTTGTTTATTTGTACATCTACTAGCGCTGGTTCAAATTACTAAACAGTATCGCTGCTACACAGGAGAGTATTTGAAAGCCCTTTTTTTGTTAATTGTTTTTAATTTTGGGGAAGATAACTTATCCAATATCCAACCTCACACATTTTGTAATGAAAACAAAGCAAAACAACCCATGCTAATGACGCAGTATCTCCTGGGGTTGCAGATAGAAGTTATTTTATTGTCAGTAAATCAGTTATTCTTTCAGCTAATCAATCAATTGAGCATTCATTTTGTCTGATAATGACAAATGGCAGTCACAAGTTAGTAGAGCCTGAGGTGAGGTCTTAAAATTGCTTGGTTAGTCTGACCAGCAGTCACTGGAAAAAAAAAGTCATTTTATAATTATAGGAAACTGCTGATAAGTGGCTAGAACAATTAATCAGTTATCAAAAATGAATTTTACATCAGTCAGCTAAGCCTTGTTGATTAATCAACCTTTTTCAGCAGTAATATGACTTTTTTTTGGAAAAAGAAAGTGAAACCAGTCTATTTAAAACCAAAAGGGGCGAGGAGGATGATTTGAACAGAGGAGGCAGAAGAAGAGGAGGAGGATGAGAGGACTGAGCAGACTGATCAGCATCTGAGGCAGAACAGATGAAAGCAGGCGAAAAAACTGAAGAGACAGATCGGGGCGTGGAGGAGGGGTTCAGCAGGAGGAGAGGAGGCGAAGTGAAGGGAGGCAGAGAAACCGAGGGGGGAGAGGATCAGCGAGCGATGAAATAGGAGAGCCGAGGCATGCGCATGAAAACACATATTTAGAGCCTGTAAACATACACACATTCCAGTACACGTTCACCAGTCCACATATTCACACACACACACACACACACCCTATACCTTACTACACACACACTCACACCACGGGTTATTGGCTGTCAGGGAGACAGATGTGGGATGTGAGTGGAGACGACAGGTTGAATCAGAGTGACCGAAAACCTCTCCAGTGAGTTTGTGTCGGACTCGAACAGAGACAGAGCGGTGCCTTGTTTCTGCTGAATCACTGTGTGTGGGTGTGTCTGTGTGTGTCTGTGTGTGTGTGTGTGTGTGATGAGAAAATCTCCTTGTGTTTCAGAGTAAAGCTCATTCCTCCTCTTACTATTCTGAAATTCATGTAGAGAGGAGGATGTGATGTCGTGTGACGAGATAAATTGAGCAAGATTTCAGCGAGGCTTCTGCTTGTGCTGAACTCTGTGGCGTCTTCATGTTTGTGTGTTCTTGCCTGTTGTGTCAGTTTTTGCTTGATTTTGTGAAAAAGCCACGCTTTTGGACACAATTTATTTCAAATTTAATTCCAAGCTTTCAAAAGATATAAGCATTTTCCCTGTTGTTTTCCTGCCTTTTGTCTTCCTGAGTGTATCTCTGCCAGGTTATTATAGTCTGGCATTTTCATTCGTTTTTATTTTTTATTTTTTGTTTTCACTTTTTGTTTTCAATTTCACCTTTGTTTTACTTTGTTTTTAAAGCAGGTGTGCTATATTTTTCATGGGTGAGATTTAAGAAAGCCGCTATTTTTATTTCAGTTAATAAAAATGTTTTTTTAAAACCTATTTTTTGTTATTTCATTAGTTTTTGTTAACGATAATAACCTCGAATCCCTGCAGGTTGGAAGTTGTGATTCCCTGTAGTAACTCTTCCTCTGTCCTGCAGATCTCAGAGATCTATGTGAGCGGGGAGTCAGCCGACCTCACGGCCAAGGAGAAGCTGTTGCTATGGAGCCAGCAGGCGACGGAGGGCTACCCCGGCCTCCGCTGCGTCAACTTCACCTCGTCATGGAGCGACGGACGCATGTTCAACGCCCTGCTGCACAGATACAGGTGAGTGCACAGTCAGATAGCATCCTCTGCAGTGAGTGCTGTTGAATTCTTTATGTAAAACAGATTAACGTTTGGCAAAAATTGACACTCATCAACTCTAATCCTTTTGCAATGACACTCCCAACTGAGTTAAGGGGCATCCAGATTTCTTTGAACGTGTTTCTGCAACTTGATGGAGCTGTTTACTTCTCATCTGAATGCTTCTCAACCAGCCTGAGCAAATCCGCAGTGAAAAATGTGGAGAAAATCCCAAAGTGCCAATGCACCAAGCTGATACTGATATAGGCGTATCTGAGAGGACGGGAAGCTTTAATTGCTTTCCAAGGTGCTTCCATAAAGAAAAGACTCAGGAGGTTGAATACTAAGTTAGAAAAAGAGAGATTTCTACATTTAATTTTGAGCAGATTTGCAATTATTTTGCAAACCATGGTTTCACTCTGTTGTGAAGGGCATTTTGTGTAGATTATCAAAAGACTGACTTAACGGCTAAATGTTTAAAAAGTCAGGGTTGTTGAATGCATTTCGAAGGTAGTGTATACATATTTACGCTGAGACCGACACACACACACACACACACACACACACACACACACACACACATGGAGGAGACACTAAAAATTCATTGACCTGCTGTCAAATGGACAATAGGGAGACTGACATTTTAACATGCACACACACTTATACACAAACCAGGTGCAAAGGTCACATTTCAGCTTAAGGTTGACAAATGCAGTCATTAACATGTTTACTGGAGCGATTACATGCTCTGTACAGATGCACTGACTCACACACACACACACACACACACACACACACACACTAACCATACCCCTGTGTTTTCCAGGCCAGACCTGATTGACATGGAGTTGGTGTCGCGGCAGAGTAACCGTGACAACCTGGAGCAGGCGTTTGAGATCGCTGAGTCGCTCGGGGTGACCAGACTGCTGGACGCTGAGGGTGAGACTGTTAATCTGTCTGAATTAAAGCCTCAATTTGTGACTGGCTGACTGGGTGGCTGATCTTCATGTCACTATTGACTTGTTTTGAGATTCTGAGCATAATATTTTTTTACATTCCAGATAGAAACTAATGTTTGATTTCTATTTTTAACCCTTATATAAAAAAGGTTTTCTGCTGCATATGATGTGGTTGCATCATTCAGTAAACCATTTTTGACCAAAATGTGAGATGAGACCTTCTATTCAAGGCTGCAGTTTCTTCTAAGAGGTAATGTGACTGCCATCATTCTGCAGTCTCCCCTCTCTAATTTCCTGTCTCTCTTTCGTCAGATGTTGACGTTCCCTCTCCAGATGAGAAGTCGGTCATCACCTACGTCTCCTCCATTTACGATGCCTTCCCCAAGATCCCCGAGGGAGGAGAGGGCATCGCCGCACATGTACGTCACTGTCTGACCCACCTGCTCACTCCGTCTTTACATTCATTTGCATGTTTAGCCTCAGTATACATGGATGTTACATCTCCCTGTCCTAGTTGCATTACTTTTTCACTTATTTTACTATTTTGTGTTTTATTATTTGTACAGCTTTGCCTTGTATTAGTACTGTTTCTGTTTATTCGCAATCTGCATGTATTGCACAGTTAGTTATAACTATTACTATATTTTACTTTTCAAAGTATATATTTGTTACCTTCTATTCTTTTTACTAGACTGCTTAATGTAAATATAGAATTCCTCTTGTTCACCAGTGAACTTCACAGTGATCAAATCATTGCTCATAGTGCTGCATGTAAATGTACTACAGGTACATGCAGCACAAAAATAAATATCCATGTTTTTGATTATTATAATGAAGCACATTTTAAGGAATAGTAACTTGCCCAGGTAGCGATGCGTTGATTTTTCAAACCTTATAAGCTGTTGACATTAAAAACAAATCATTCAATATGTAATGGATATCAACAAAATGTGTCTGAACTATTATAACACGTGAATATCATTGAATTGAATTTTGGTTTATAAATAATACAGCAATTTTGATACAAGAGAGTCTAGCTGGTACAGTTTTTGATACAGTGCACATATTTGTGATGGATAATGAGAATCCGCTGTGTCTCATTTGCATTCACACCTTTCCCCCCGTCCCTCTCTGCCCTCCGTCCTTCCTGCATCTCTCCTCCACCCTCAGGAGGTGGACCAGCGCTGGTCAGAGTACCAGTCCAGGTTCTCCTGTCTGCTCCAGTGGAGCCGCCAGCATACGGCCCTAATGGCCAACAAAAACTTCCCACAAAACCCTGTGGAACTCAAGGTGAGCGCTCACAATTCAGATGTTTCTCCTGTTGTGTTTTCATCTGATATATGTGGTTTCTTGTTATTTATCTGCTCTTCTGGTGTTCATGTCAATATTCACACGAGTTAATGGAGAGAAACGGAGAAAGCTAGAGGGAAGGAAGATAAACTGACTCTCTGTAGGGAGTTTCAAGTATCGATATCACTCAAAACATCAAGAATTTACTATCAAAATTTGTGGAAGATAGTAACTAGAGTGCTTTTGTACAAGTCAAAGTTTGAAAAAAATCCTTATTTATCTAATACTGTCCGTTTATGCAGCCCTTCAGTTCATCCTCTGTCTGAAACAAGACGTTTAGCTGTCTCCCCCTCCCTAAAACCCCACTTTCATCTGATTGGCCAGCTTCTTCTGTAAGCCTGCCAAGGTGTTGGTAGCCAATTTTTTTTCCTAGGTGGGCAACAAGATAACACGTGTTCATTTTATTAAATAAAAACGAACTGTAATTTGCGCAAGGTCTAATGCGTTGCTATGGTTTCGTTACATTCATACAATGCATTTCTCCTCTCCTCTGCAGCGAGGGGGGGAGCCCCACCCGTCGCAGAGGGGAGGAGAAATGCATCAAATGCATCATATGAATGACTCCATAGCAAAGCATTAAACTCTGAAATTGCGCAAATTACAGTTAGTTTTTATTTAATTAAAAGAACACGTTATCAGTCCTTTTGGTTAAAATAAAAATTAAATCATGGAATCAAAAAATAATCTACAACTTGAATTCCTTGGTGGTGGGTCCTGTTGGGGGGGCGGGGTGCCCTCTCTAATAAACTATAGGGGAAACACTGGATTGTGATTACAGTTAGGGTTAGTGACCCAATGATTATGGCTTACATTAGGGAAAGTGAGAGTGATTGTAAGTCAGTTAAACATTAAAAAAACAACAACAACAAAACATTACTACGGCTGCATTCACTATGAATCTGGGTGTGTTTATTTGTCCTCTACTGCTGTGAAACAATTAGAAAATAATGTTGTTTTTCTCTGATCTCGCTACTGCCTGAGCCTCTCCTCTTGAATATTTAGCCACGTATAATGTGAACATCTGGCATTGTAACATTAACCATATGACAGAAAACAAACAAACAAACAAAAACGGCATAATCTGCCCCCTTCAAATGTAGTTAGTTCCAATGAATCAAATCCTGTTTGTTTTTGCAAAGCTTTAGCTATTGA
>OMLB01018106.1:0-12389 GCA_900302555.1 Myripristis jacobus | reverse complement strand
TGATCTAAAATGGCCCTTGATAGGAAAAAGGTTCCCCACTCCTGCTCTACAGAGACAGAAGACTGTCATTCTACTGGAGATGACACCAAAGCTGCTTGAGCTATCCTATGATTGTTCAGACTGATTTGGGGTCAAGGCACTTTTTACAGTTAGGATTAGAGTTTGGACCGAAACGCTGTTAGTTCCTGGCCTTATCCCATTTTCAAACTGCATTAAGCTGAATTTACCAGTTTGGGATCAGTAAAGTACATCTATATATCTATCTATGATAAGTGGCCTCATATGCACATATGGGTCACAGGTACAGTCATGTACCGCCACGTGGGCTTAGAGAGTTTGTGATCGTTATGGCCTCAGGCACAAAATGTGGCCCACCTTCTGACACTCCAGCTCTAGGACAGCGGAAACACCAATTCAGAGGCAACACTTCAAATGTTGTGCTCCAACACTTACGTCTCAACTCACTGTAAACTTGGCTGTCATTAGCCAGTGGAAGTCTCCATGCATGAAATGAATCTACTGTCTGCACAGAGCACAGGACTTGTCCGGGCATTGGACCATAAATATTAAACATGTTTGAGGTGACTGGAGCTAAGATCCAACGACAGTGGTTAAGACGGAATCACACAAGCACACAACCTGTCTGGACGGTGGCTCAGATCAGGGATTGCCCTTGCAAACATTGTTAACTGCCCGCATAGTCCTCAAATGTGTCCCCACCCACAATGCTTTATTTCCACAGAAGTTCACAGAGCATGACACTCAGAACAGATGGGTTTCCACAGAATTTAAATGAACACAGGGAGTGGCTGCCTCCCACAGCACACACCAACCTGATAGGCAGGAAGTGAGAGACAGACACTCTGGAGGCAGGTGTGAAGAGGAAGCCCTCTGGAGGCAGGCATAGCCACTACTGACACTGTGGATTAGTCAATCACGCCTGGCTTGTGTGAGTGACAGACGGAGGTAAATGGAGAGATGCCTACGAGAATAATTATTTGGCTCAGGGACGTCTGAGGAGCACAACTGAATATAAACAAGGAATTTAAGCAGTCAGGTTTGACCGTTAAGGTGTTTTCAAGGCTAATACTGACACAATTTGAAGCTTGTAGAAGTTCAATTAGGAGACAAGATAAAACTAACTGTGTTGCCATATATTTTAATGAAAACACTAGTTTTCATTTTCTTTTACTGGAATTGAACAGGCCAAGCCCAACCTAAGGGGTGGGGACACTGATCTTATCAGGAAAACAGAGAGGCTTTTTTGTTTTTTATTGTACACACATAGATATTTGCTCATTTACTACAATTTACCCACATTTTAACCACATTTTACAATGCAAAAAAACTACTTTGCAAATTTTGTAGGGGTACTAAAGATACCATAACATATAATCAAAATGCTTCTTATTGAAATATGAATTTTTGGTTTAAATACCCATCTTTTACACTCATAAAGCACAGAACTGATCATTCTCTGTGTAAAGCAAAACTTTCCCCAGGGACGTTTTCCCAGCAGGACAACTTTGTGTTTAGTTCAACTCTTGACTTTGACATTTGAGTATGTTCTTCTGATTTTTTTTTAATCCCTTTGTACAATCTGACACTTGCCAATAGCTTAGATTAACATCATTATTCAACATCTTTCAGTTCGGCCATTTTCCCGCCCAACATTTACCAGTATTCAGTGTTTCCCCCTTCATCCAGTTTTTATCATGGTGGAAATGCCTCAGAAACTGTAGTGGCTCGTAAAAATATTGACTAGTTTTGCTCAGGGAAAAAGCTCCACCATATCAGTCAGTGTGTGGAACACACTGACTGGACGGCATCCCATTTTATGCTAATGTGGGTTTGATATACATTATCATTCTGGTCCAAGGGGTTTTCAAATGAATTTTTCTGGACCTTTAAGTTGACTTTCAGTAAGCTGCTAGGTGCCCTGACATCAAATAAAACTTTGGTTTGTGTTAAATATTAAATGCTTGTGGTGTCTAAATACAGGCTCAGTATGAAGAAATGAATCACTGACCCGACGTATCCGACGTGTATAATTTTGTAGACGTTGTAGGAAGCAATGGAGACAGACAGCTATCTTTGACAACACAAGCCGTGTATCGTTTATGCTGGCTGACACATGTCGCTACTCTCACCACACACACAACTATATACCACACCAAGCAGGACCCACAATGCTGTGTGCTGACCTGGCTACACATTGGGCTTGTCAAGTGAGCAAGCAGCAAACACAAACAGTCACACCACAGAACTACACAAACATGCCAAATGACATGTTATGGTAAATGGTAAATAATTATACATATATTATATTTTGAAAATACTTTTTCTAATTGTCAAGATTTTTTTCCCCCACTAATGTTCTGGAAATTACTCTTTTTTGCAGGTTTCAAAGAGTTGAATAGTTCCAATGTCATCCTTGAACAATGACAAATTGTAGTGAGAATAAACCAGAGAGAATGAAATGTTCAAATGATTACTAGTGATGATTTATAGTGAATTAAATTTAAGTGAAATTAAACTATTTCTCAATTTGCTGAGGACCACTGGAAGCCCTATAAGGACCCCTGGGGGTCTCCTGACCTCACTTTGAAAAGTGCTGTCCCAGTCTGTGTGTCCAGGAATAAAACAGTGGCCCCAGGGCCCCTTGCTAGCCAGGGACGAGCTCTGCTGGTGTGAAATCAGCTAAAAGCAACAGGGAGGGACTATTCACAATGCTCAGAAAAAGTATGTATATAAAAAATGACACTATATTTGCAGCATCATTTTTTGAGGTGGCACACAGTCATTGTTGGCAACCAATTTCCTGTCGCTCTCCTGTCGATTGCTTTTCTGCATCAGCTGGTATCCCATTACAGATGATGAGCCTTTCTCATCCACAGGGGAGAATAAACAGTCACATTAAAGTCTGCTGATAGTCGACATTTCACTCTAGCAGGGTTGAAAGACCAAGTGTGAGGCTGATTTTTCACAGGACTACAAGGAAAAAGGCCAAATAAAGCCAGAGCAAGTCTGTGGTGTTGGCAAGTCCTGTTACACAGACCCACATCAAACATGACCCCAAATTAAACAAAGTTGTTTCAAAACCATTGCCATGGCACAGTACCAACAGATAAATAAATATGTATGGCAATATGTTACAATAAAAAAACAACTCCTCAGTCTTTTAAATTGGGGCCCATAAATTTCTTTGATTATTGCATGCATGCTCCCAGGACATGTAGATGCAAATCACACTACACTGTAAATTTATTATGTAAATATATGTATGAGCCAGAGAAATCACCATAGCAATTCAGAAAGCATGATTATGAAAACCACAGACCGATCATAATATCTCCCATCAACAGAAATCCCAATTAAAGAAGCAGATGTAATCAGAAGTATGCACATATATTACCAACAAGTTCAGGCTTTATCATCACCCAAACCCAACAGGCACCAAATTTGACTCTGTTATGACCTGCCACCCTTGGATCTTGGAAGTTGGATAGTGATCTTGACCTGCTCCAGACTCACAATCACAAGCATTTTTCTTGCTAAGTAAATGTACCAGAATTTGTCATTGCTTCTAAGCGTAACATTGTCTAGCTACTTTCATAGATCATGAGCTCTCCTCTCTTATTTAACTGGAAACACTGGGAGCTAACTGAGCTTATTAGGATGATCACATCACAATGACTTTGTTTGATTTCCATAAAAATGGATTGCATTAGGTTCATTAATGCTCTCTAGAAAACTCCCAAACTCTTTGGAACAGATAACTTGTGGCACTATTTTCTGTAGGTGTTTTGTGTTACCCCACTCAAAGGGGGTTTCTTAACAAAGGCCTTTTATCTCATCTGATTAATACAAACTAGTGTTACCATATATGACCACACATTAAATTTTGATGCGACTTAAATAATACTGAAGGGGAAAATGAATTTTACAGGCAATTTCATCAATGCCTTGACTAAATATACTCTGCAAGCTAAAATTCTAAAAATGAAAGATAATACAAATATAGCCACAAGCAGCAGTGCCACGCTTAATGCCACGGTATTTGACAGGGGGATTATTTCAGTGTATTTTGCTTTATGAGTGAATCTACTTTCAGGACCCAAATAAAATTAATTTAAAAAGTGATTGCACATTTGCCTTCAGCTCAAGCTCAACCTGACGAATTTAGAGAACAGTGGTGGTGAGCAGGAGGATGTGACGGGCGCCATGTTGGCTGCTTTAATGCGTACAAGAGGGGACAACAGGCCGGAAGAAAAAAATAATCCCAATTATCACTGGGATTTCACTCTAAGAAGGGGGAACTGCCGCTAAGAGGGGTTTGCAGTGGAGGCATGTGTGCACTGTTTGATGTATTTTATGAGCATGCATACTTGTGTTTTATTTGCTGCTCACAGCCTTCTCTCTACCAGCAACACATAACAGCTCTGACTATTTACTGGTGTTCACCAACCTGTTGCACTGGAATTACCCTACCAGAGATATTCACACTGAAGCCTTATGGGCACACATTTGTGTCTTCTGCCAATGGAGGAGCTGCTGGCACCAGGATGCATCCTCTCCTGAACATTTTCAATGAGGTTTGTCTTTGTTTAACCCTTTTCACAAAGGTTCAGTGTATAACTTTCAAAATGCCCAGAATCCCTGCATTTCCCACAGCAACCACTGTCATTACACTTGGTTCAGGCTACCTGCGCCAAGTCGGGTGCAGGGTGGAGCCATTAATTAGTTGATTTCTTGTTAATTTAACCCTCCTATTATGTTTGGGGTCAATTTGACCCCACCCAATGTTTAACGTCTCTAAAAAAAAGTGATTGAAAAAATGATTCTTTTATTTTTTTTGCTTCATATTTAATGAGTTTTCCTAATGTAATGGGTACTACCGGGTAAGCATGAAATTCACATGATGATATGTTTTCAATGTCCTGTACACACTTTGTAAGGCATCGGTTATAAATATCAAAAATCTGTACTTAGAAATGATATAAAACCATTAAAACACCAAAAATCAATATATCTTTCCAATTTTAGGTCAATCAGTGAGATTTTATGGTGATATTTTTCCATAGTGGCGTAATAGGAATACTGGATGTATAAATGTACAGGTTTATCTGTACATTTATGTTTGGTAATTGTGATTTTCCTTTTTTCCTACAAGTCTCATTGTGGTTATTGCCAGTCTTTTGTCAAAGTGAGAGGAGGGGCTCAGTGGTCTCTTTCTGTCTCTGAGCAAAGACACTGTTGACAAATTAAGGATGGGGGAGTCTAAAATTCAGCTAAGGGGAAGAGTTAAGAGTTGCTTCCCTTAAAATATTGGTATGTAAATGTTTGCATTTACATACCAAATGCAAACATCTGCATTTAATGGGATACTTTGGTCAAGCTTTCAGGTTTTGCTTTTTTGTTTGTCACCTGCTTGTACTGAAGTGCTGATTCGAAAAAAAAAAAAAAAGAAAAAAAAAAGGCATGTATGCTGTTGATGAGACTGATCAATGCCCTCAATCCCGAGTATCCCAAGAAGCTCATGTATACCTTTGGAGTATTCCAGAAACTTTTTCTGGAGCTTGTTCAAGGCGGTCCACAGCCTCAAAAGTAAAGTAACGGAATGAACTGTTTGTACCCAAGTACAAAGGCACATAATGTTTCCTTCTTTATCCCATAAGACTTTTTGCTCCATATAATTTCAGGAACTGACTGATCTTTCTGTTTGTTTTGGTGCTCAGTGATGCTCACTGTGAAATGCTGTCAGCCAAATTCAACCCCCTGGAACAGTCAGGCTACAGTGATGTCTAGAGAATGGACACTTCAACCAAAGAGCAGCCTCCCATTGACATGTTTCTACATTCAAACAATGCACAGTACTCCCAGAGCGCTGACAGACTAAAGGCTCATTTATTCTCCGTTTCAACAAGACGCCTCAATGCACAGGACTGTGTGAAAATTCTTGCCAGAGCAGGAATGTACTGTTTTGATTTTTCCATTGTCTTTTTATTGTACTATATGTCATAAGCCGGCTACATTTTGTTATCATTTACTCATAACAAAGCATCAGTGGCTGTATGTCTTTTACCAGCCACTTTGCATCTGGTTCAAAAAATGTGTTCAGGTAGGTTGTGAAAGTTGTATACATGTTTTGTTCTCCCTGCAAATTTCTTCCAGCTCTTGGAGTAATGCAGCGTCAACTGGATTTGGTTCCTGGCTTTGCTTTCTCTTGTTTTTCTCATGTGATGATGTCCCAGGTGGACCAGGAGGAGGGAGAGGGCGGCTTGCCACATGAGAGGAAGACAGAGCTGAGCTTGATGCAGAATTAGTCTCTCCATCATCTAAAACATCAGCTAAAACAACAGAGAAGCAAACAATTAGCAGTGTGAATCATGACATGCCAAGTTATTTTGTGTGCAGTTCACATTCATTTATGAAGCAATCAATAAAAAGACGAATCTTTTATTATCAACTGCGTGTCAAATAACCTCATCTGTCACCATGATACTGACAATAGTAATTGCGGTCAGCTGGCTTGGGTTTCTCTCTCTCTCTCTCTCTCTCTCTCTCTCTCTCTCTCTCTCTCTCTCTCTGTGTTTGTGTACTTAAAAATCACCCAGCTATTTTCATAATACCACAGTGTTAAAATAAGATGCTTACCATGTCATTCTTTGGGTAATTGGTAGCTGTTGGTCAGTGATTAATACATTTCTTGAGCCACCCCTGATGCTGAGGAATTGGTGGAGGCATCCAGACTCCACTGGCTCATGGACTTGTTGTGGGCTCCAACAAATCAGTCTCGTGCAGACCTCCACTTTTCCTTCGCTACTGTCCAACTCAGATTTAATTCCCATCCAATCTCCCAGCTGTTCTGTAACATCTGTTTGTCCATGTGCCCAGGTGAAGTAACATATAGATGTTTGAAATTTCTCCCCAAATCACACAATCGCTCCTCAAAAAGCTGCCATTTTGAAGTTTCTTCTTTGTGTCTCACTCACAGACTGGTCTCACAATTTCCAGTGGTACTGCTCTGTTTCATCCATATCTGTAAGCTTCCAGAAAAAGTGCACAAATATGGATGAAATGTACAGAGTACAGAGTATGGACAGGCTACGTATCCGTATTTAACATTAAGCATAAATGAGCCAGCCAAAAACTGCTGGTTTAGCGCTCTCTTATTTAGGTTTTGCTTTTGTCTTCTAGTATTCATAATACTGGTTGCTTGCCTTACTCTTTGTTCTGAATATGCCAGTTAGGTTTGAATGGGATCTGATGCTATGACTTACTTTGAGTTTGTTTACATATTTTGGTCTTACTGTCTGGTAAGGAACATGCCCATTGAAGGCCATTAATTCTGTGACGGTAATCTGTTTCTGGAAGTGGAGATGTACCAAGAGTGTTGGTCTAGGATCAGGTATAAACTTTTATTTAATATGATGTAATACACAAAACTGATCAGTATTCATATGGTTTGGTGTCTTGCTCCTCTGATAAGGGATGATCAGGGTTTTAGATTTTTTTTCTGCTTTTTACAGGATAACTAATGCAGTAATTTGATTACAATTTGTAGAAGGTAATGAGTAACTTTCCTTAATTACTTTATAGCACCAAGCACTGATTGAGACAACACTAAAAAAAAAAAAAAAATTATTGTTGTTTTGCTTGCATTAACCTCACCTCACATTTTAACTAGATTTAGAACAGAGCTGTGCAACGGCAATTTTGACTGAGTCGCAATGTTTTTTCAACCGTGACTCCATCTTGTGTTTAGATTAATTTTGGATGAATGACTATCAAACAGCCATCAGACCTTCGACTGAACACAGAGAGACTTAATGCAGTTTGCACAGAACTTATTTCCACTCTGTGGTGTTACTATGGGACTATATGAGTCTCATGTGCAGTGTACAGCCTAAATGAGCCTGACTGACAGGAATAAGGATGTGTGTTTGCCCCGCCTGGCTGCACTGTGCTGGGGAGAGTGTGGATCTGAGCCATTGTGTTGGGAGGCAGCTCTCATAGACTCGACAGCTGTGTGAGATTCCTCCTCCATCCCTCCCTCAGTGCCTGCTCACTTTCATTCACTCTACATGTTCAGAATTACAGTGATATGAATGTTACCTGTGATGTGCTCTGTGATGAAATCTACACCCATCACTACAACAATAACCCTTATCCTTATCTTAACTTAAAGGGACTGGACCATTCATTATGCCTGCCTAGCCTAATGTATATGTGTCTGAGACACTTCAAACTTTCCACACACCAGTATTCCATCATTGTAATAAAGTTCCCCGCATTCAGTTTCCTAAAAGCAGCAGCACTGTTGTGTTTTGATGATTTGTAATTGGGCAAAATGATCTCTCTGCCGGAAAATAGTCCCAGGGAAATGTTGCTTTCCATAGGTTGGCTGTGGAAAGCAATAGTAATGCCACAGAGGCAGAACATGAAAAGGTGGGTGTTTCAGCCAAAAAATACAATAATATTTAAACATTAAATACTAAGATAAAATAATCCTTATTTAAAAATGGAGAGGTTTTGATTGTTTGTTGTGTATACTTTAATACCCCTACCTGATTTGCAAAACAGTTTGTTGCAATGTGAAATGTGAGTAAACTGTAGTAAATGGGCCAAACATTCAAAATCGCTGTACTGGACATTTAAAGTTAATTAAATCCTAAATCCAAAACTAAACTGTTAAATACCTAAGCATGAACAAACTGTTCTCGTTTTGGAGGATCTCAAATTTGTATCCCTTTGAGGACATTTGGCCCTCATAATTAAAATACAGCATCACACAAACACACACATACAAAGACAACATGCTCCTTCAAAGCAAAGCAGAGCAGAGATGTTTGATTAAATCTGTTAGTGTATTGCCTGCAGTCCTGAATCCTTTCTGACAGAGTGGACTACAGGGAATTCATGTTTGTTTTACAAAACTGTGTCTTCATCTATCAGTGAACTGCAGTGCTGCCTCAGGCTCACTGATTATGGTACATTTCAGTAAAATCCTACACAGACAATGACACCCACTAGAGTGTGGATCAGGCTGCGTATCTTGGTCGAAACACCGCCTGAGCCTGACACAAGCCTGATAGGCATTTTGTTTTTGTGTCCGACCCCGACCCGAGCCTGAGATTTTGCTTGTCCTCCATCTGTAGGTTACATTTACCACCTGAAATAGCCTACGTGTTGCCTTCAGCGTCGTCACGTAAACTTCACCACTACACAGGAATTTTCCCTGAACAGACAGTAGGTCCATCATTTTTATTTTTTTTACCCCGATCAAACCCAACCCAAGCCCAAACATAACTTCTACATTTTTGTCCGAACATGGCCAGGGTCAGGTATCCATGCTCTAACATCCAAGATCCTTGTCATTTTATCCTCAGAGATATCTCGAATGTGGGTTTCTTTTTCAGTGTATTCTAAATAAATAATATTACTGCCATCAGAATCAATAAATATTGCAGCTTCCAGAAACTGGGTGAGGCTCTCTTATATCAACTGGTAATAAAAACTTTTTCAAGTGAAAATGCCCTCTTTTCATCTTTTATTTTTACTCATAAGGGCTCTGTTCTCCATGGATTTAGTATATGGCTGTTTTATCTGTACAGGCAGACTATGTCGTTTCAAAGGGGAGGGCACACCTCTTTGTTATGATACAGTAAAATGTGCGCAATGCCAATTGATTCTCGAACTATTAATTCAAGCTTATACTGTACATGTCCTGTGTTGAGCACAACTCTTTAACCCCTCATAATCCAAAGTGTAAGGGGACTTTTCTCCATGTTTTGATGTTTCTGTGGACATATCAAACCACTGGATTCAGGAGACATTAATGCCACTGGTTATCAGTTTTGTCATCCAGAGCTCTGTCTATAAACCTGAGGGCTATTATCCTGCTTTGCACTTATTATCTTCAGTTACATTATCATTTTTAATTCATGAATTCTTATTTAATTAGTTTGGTAACTATCTGAACACGTGCAGATTCAGAGAAATAAAAATATACTCACTCAGTATTGTATTCAGTGTTAACTCACCTCGGCCCCCCACTCCCCTCCTCCTCCAGCAGGTCCTGCATCAAAGAGTGACTGGCCGGCAGGAGGAAATCTGCATTGTATCCTGATGCCATCAGCAGCTCAGAGAATATTAATCGTCATGAGTTTGAGGGCAATGTGACCCTGCAACACAGCAAAATAAATAAGTCTGCTTTTGAAAAGCCAGCAAAACACATTCTCTATCTGCCACATTGAGTCAGCACTTCAGGGCTGACAGGATTTGAGTGTTTTTCACATATTGTGTAATTCAAGAAAAGATAGACATTCTTAGCCAATGTTGCCCTCTTTAACAGTTTACAGAGGTGGATTTTATTGTCACAGAGCTTAGGCCAGACAGACTTTAAGCCCAAGTGGAGTGTTGCCTGCAGCCTGCCGTGCCTCTCTAGCTGTTTTACAGGCTTGCCGACAGCCGGACTCTTCATGACAGATGCAGACTGTACTGTAGCATTAGACCAGCGTATCACTTTGCCAGTGTATGGGGCTGCTATATCAGCCCTTCAGTGTCTCCAACAGAACAGAGATTCCTCCTTGCCCCGGCTACAGAAAGGTCGACTGAAAAACCCACAGTGACAGTTTTGGTTTTGTTTGTCTTCATGGCAGTAATATATCCCTGAGGTTCCTCCGCTCTTGAACAGGTCATCTAGTCTTGAAGAGCTGCTGACCCTAGAAGAATTTCATTAGTCTGGGGTTTATACCACAAAGGGCCAAGTCTGCAGCGTTTCACAGATTAGACCAGAGAAAAGACAAGAGGCGTAAACATTTACTCTTATCATCATATCTTGGATATCATGTTGGGCAGCACTTTAGCCATGTTCATTACTTTAGCCACCAAAACCACTTGGTTAAGTTTAGAGAAAGCTTAGGTGTAGGCATAAAAAACTAGGTTATGGTAATGTAACATAACATAATGTAACTTTTGCAAAAAAAAAAAAAAAAAAACAAACACAACTATTGCTTTGCACTGAACTTGTGCTGGGGTTGCTTAGGTGAAAGTCAGTTGTTTGAGCTATCAGCCACCCAATCTACGTCCTAGTGCGGCTTTGAAATGAAGGATTAGAAATGTTCTTGTGATACGTTACAGAGAAATGTAATCCACAACAAAAATATGTTCCCCTCAAAATGTAACTGAGACTGCAGTTAAGTTGTATGAGAAAGTCATTTTTAGGGGCCAGAGCTCAGAAAATTAGGACCGCTCATTTGGCTTAGGCTAAGGAATATTTGTTTGATCAGCATTTTGGAAGTAATGTCATATGTCAGCAATGTTGCGGGGTGTTTAACTCAAACTGCCATTCAGTAGATCTTTGGAAAAAAAAAAACATCTTGTGGGTGTTATTTGATGACGTTGATCATCAAAGTGAGGCATGGCAGCCGCTAAAGGAAAATGCCACATCAAAACATGTACTTTGCATTTATTCTCCTATTTTGTTTGTTGGTATATTTGTGATAGAAGTTTGGTAGTAGGGGGGGCGCCCTGGTAGCTCACCTGGTAGAACGTGTGCCACTTGTTACGGTGGTCATTCCCTCTCTGTTCTCTGCCTTTCCTGTCTCTCTCTTCTGTCACTATCCATCAAAGCAGAAATCCACAATCCACAAAGCAGTCCCTCACAATCAAAGTGCAAGGGTTTCTTTCCAGAGGCACCATTTTGCTCTGATGTTGAGTCACACAGGGAGAAGTCCTTTACAGAAAGAACAATTTCTCTTCAGACAATAAACTCAGGAGACCAGGATGCCACTCAGCCACAAGATGTGTTTTAAACGGTACAGCTGAATGTATTCTCGTGTTGCATGCTGAAATGAGTGTGTGTTTAAGTTAGGTATCCTCTTAATCCTGGGGATGCAGCACTTTTACCACTGTTACACTCTCCCTGTTGCTGTCTGACACTAATCAAACTCTGCATCAGCTATTCTGCAGTGGCCCATTGGAGCGCAAACTGCAGCTGGCTGATTTATGCAGGAGCCTAAGCCATCTGGCCCTCTAAAAGCCAGGAGAGATGAGGACAAACACCAAACCGGATCCTGAGTCTTTGTCAATCAGTGGGAGATGAGGTAATCTGACAGTCTAAGCTCCAGTGCTGTCATGCAGCAGCCATGATGGTGAATAAACCAAAAGAGTTTCATTACTTTTTCATTAATTATAATTTCTTTAAATGGTATTTTGCATTTTTTATTTGATCCACCTGAAAAAACAAAAAAACAAAAACTTAAGCAGTTGTCACAGAGTGACCAGGAGAGACTATTGTTTGTTTTTCATTTGCACCATATTTTCTCTTTTGTTCCTCATTTGCAGTGGGTTTATTTGAGTGTTTTTTCCATTATTATAAGTCT
>OMLB01018105.1:0-46368 GCA_900302555.1 Myripristis jacobus | reverse complement strand
GCAGCAACAATATTAATATTGATAATAATAATAATAATAGCCAAAGAAAACATACAAATTATGAGACAAGTACAAATTCTCAGATTTTGCAACACTATGGAATCGCAAAAAAATAAAATAAAATAAAATAAAATAACATGTCGTAATGACCACCGATTTATACATTATAGAAGCGCATTTTCAGTGTTTTCATATGACTCAGCGTAATTTAATAGCTTTCTTATTTTAACTCGTCAAGAGTCCTATCTAGGCTGCCCAATTTTACCAGTTCTCTATTGTTCTTCATTTTTACTGGACAATAACAAACGCACAATAACCACCAGGTAGTCTCTCCCGGTCACGTGACGCCTCAGACAGGTGTGTGTGTGTGTGGCAGGTATGTCCTTTGTTACTGAAGATGTAACCATGGCGTCTGGGCTTTGCGGGAAATGTGCCCAGCTCCTCAAACTTTTAAGCGCTTATTTTAGTAGAACCTGCAGAGAGCTGGAGCAAAATATAAAGGAATTCATCAAAGAAGTTGCCCGGTGCACCTGCCTGAGGAGAGCAGCCTCGGACACTTTACAAAGGAGGAGGACACATGACTTGTCCTTATTACACCACCTGTATGATGGTAGGAATATAGTCTTATTTATAATCCTACATCAACTTGCATAATCATGCAAGTTACATTTAAAAATCTTTTTGTGTTTTCTGTAAGTGGTTGGGAAAAAAAGCTCTCTTGCTTAGGCCAGTATTTACATGACAGGTGTAAAACAAACAAAAAAAAAATGCTTTGGTTTTTGACTTATCAACACCAAAATATGCAATCTGGGCATATTAGTTAATTGCAAATTGTAGTGAAATTATTCTTTTTTTTAGGTGATGAAACTCTTGTGCTCAATCAAGAATGCCTACAAGCACTGAGTAGACTTGCAGCTTCAGAGGACTCTGATCTACAACGGGCTGCAGCCATGTGTTACTTACATCTTAGTCATCATTGTGAGTAAAAAAGAAAAGAAAAACATATCTTTGTGGCTTTTCATAATCTGCGTGGTTATTCAACGTGCTGAGTAGTGGCATGTAACATGTGACTGCACTGTTTGCAGTAGACAGGTTTCTCCAGTGTCGTGTCACTTGCTGTAGTGATAGGCTGTATAACGGTTATGGCCAGTATTATGCAAATGCTCCTCTGTATGTTTTTTCATGTGGGTGGAAGATAATGGACTCCCTGCCTGTGTGGACTTGGTTAGAGTAGATCTAATAATGAGCAAAAAAACACTAACAAAATCTCACAATATCTGTCACTGTGATGAGGTGAGGTGTTTAGGGTGGCACAGAAAAAGTGACTACATTGTTTGCAGGCCACACAGGTTTCTCCCCTGTCACATGGTGGTAGTGATAAGCTCAGCGAAGGTTTTGACCAGTATTATGCAAATTTCTAACCTCACACTTTTCACAAGGGTGGATATTAATAGATTCTTGTTCGGTGTGTGGAGCAGATGTGGCTTTATCAGCCCTTGAAATGAGCACCAACCCATCAGCTGACAGTTTAATCTTAATTTCTGATTTTTTTTTGGAGTGAGTTTATGAGTCTATAAACTGCATGGCTCACAAATGTCTGATGCCAGCTTATTAAAATGTATTTGTTCTGGTTTGCTCTTTGTTATGGCATGTTACAGTGGAGTCTCCCCTCCCTGATGCCTTCATGGAGCCATTCATGGCCTTGCTTCTCTCCACTGATCTGGATGTGCAAAAGACAATTTCTCTGTCGCTGGTCAATTTGCTAGTAAAGAAGAACGGTAAGAGCTCTGTATCAAAAGCATTGTTGTGTTGGAGTATTATTTATTACCACCGGGTGTATCTAATCCTGATCCGACACACATCGGGAAGACCATAATATTTAACTGTATCCCCTTAAACAATGGAGTTGCAAAATGGAGTAAAAAGAATTTTACAAGTTGAATAACATGAACAAAGGTTAAAAAAGTGTGCAATTCAATTCAAAAAGTTAAGAGAAAATACTCAAGGGAAAATGCACAGAATAATAATGAAGTCAAGAATAAAATATAATTGTTCAAGTAAAAGAATAGCTAAAAAAGTGTGTATTTAAATGCTTATTGTTGTTGTTAAGTCCATTCCAGTGGAGGATATCATTCTGTAACCTGTCTCCTCTGTTTTTACTCACATGCCATCTTTATGACTGAAGTGAACTATAATGTGTCGTAGCTGTTTCATGAGAAGATCTAGTGGTTCTTCTATTTTGTGCCTTTGTGTCTTAATGTTGTCCCTGACATGTGATAATGGTTTTCCAGTGTGCAAAGAGTTGGTGATTGAAATGGGGATGCTGGCGCCCCTATTGGAGATGTTCCAGTCTGGCGATCCCACCGCTCAGTGTCACTCCTGTGCATGTGTCGCTGTGCTGGTCTCCTCAGGTTTGTATGGACAGGGAGGAGTGTTACATGCCCTCATGCCTCTCTAAGCAATACATTCTTGTATTTCAATCCACTCCTGGTATGTTAAAAAAAAAAAAAAAATCATGTGTCAAAAGCTAGAAAATATTGCATCCACTCTTTGATGTATTGCAGTGCAAGTACATTTCTTTTCAGCTCGTCTCTCAAAGTGGACAGGTAATTCTGCACTCGGCTACACATGAGTTTGAAGTGTGAAATTAATGAAGATGACATAGCAAAAGAGACAAAAATGGGGCAGGATGAAGGTGAAAAGGAAAAAGTGTGAACAGTATGTCAGTTCTGAGTACCTCATCAGATGAATCTCTTTCTTTTCTAATTCTTTTCTATCTTTTTCAGTTCTCATGCAAAGCTGTTCATACTTTAAGCAATTTTTTTTTGCAATGCATGGCATTGATGCTCCCAGCAACAGACAGTCAAGTGAAACAGTGATAAAACATTTCCATGAACAGTATGTTCTTAGGCCGAGGTTACATGTGACACTTTCTCATGCAGATTGGTTGCATGCAGCTGAGTTGTTGTGGAGCTCCATCCAATGAAAATCGTGAACTGGGATTGCATCATCACTTGGAATGTTCTGTATGAATTTGGTGACATAGCAAGAGTAAAAACTCGATTAACAGCATGCAACGAATTACATGCAAGTTGCACGGTGTATCGTCGGCCTTAAGTGTATACAGCACCAGTGCACAGACAATTCCTTGAACCGTGTTGCGCAAAATGCTGCCTTGGGTATCACTTCCTTGAGACAACAAAATATAATTCCAAATCAGCTGAATAGATGTGTTGTTTGGATGTTGTTTTGGTCTCTTTGTACAGAGTCAAATCGAGAGGCTATCGTGGCTGATGGAATCATACCGCTGCTGGTTTTAGCAAAGTCCTATGATCCCAAGGTGCAACAAAATGCTGCCTGGGCCCTATTAAATCTCACACAATCAGGTGGGCTTGAGCAGGGTTTAATGGCTCCTAAACATCATCATCAATAACATGGCTGTCATCATTGACATACTTTACATATTAAAACCAGGAGATTTATTGTTTATATTCCCCGAAGGATATTGTCATGCCTTTTTCTGCTTTTTCCAGACTGGTCAACACGAATCTTGTGTCAAGTGGGAGCGATCCCTGTCTTGGTGCTTCTGCTACAATCCTCAGATTCTGAGGTTCAGTTTTACAGCTGCTCTGCTCTTTGCAATATCGCTGCCGTCCAAGAACATCATCCAAAGTTGCTAAGCATTGGGAGTCATTTTTTGTTGAAGTCTCTGTTGACTCTCATGTCTTCCTCTGTCCAAAAGGTACCTGTGAACCTTAGTAATTCATAGTTTAAAGGTTACTCTTGCAGTTATCTAGTTTATCATTTACAGAGATCTTTTTTTTTTTTATTCCATTTTTAGAACTCAGCCCAAGCTTGCAGATGCCTACAAAGCCTCTCAAAGAATGGTAACAATAACCGCAATGAAGCCAGAAGTTTGCATCATTCACAGCAGACTGGTGATGAGGAATGTCATTTTTATCTGTAGTTCTGATCCAGGAGCAGCTGATGGAGCTTGACTGTACATCACCTCTGAAGGCACAGCTGAACTCCTCTACTTCTTCATGGACCGAGTCGGCAATTACACTGCTGTCTACGCTGTCTGCACACTCACCAAATAATGTAGGACTTTGTACAGAATGTAATAATAATGGTGAAGAAGTGGATAATTAGTGTTTTTTTTATAGCTGTGACCTGATTGATGTTGATGGCTTATTAGTCTGCTGGGGAATTCTTTTTGCATCTTGTGAAAATAGAAGCTGAGCACCAAACACACGGCACACCAGAGAATTATCTTACTGTCAGGCTAGATGGCCTGCAGACATGACCGTGCTGTTGAACATTTCTTCTCCGATTGCAGGAGGTCCTGGTGGGTGAGGGACTGTTGGATGTGATAGGACAGCTGCTCCACCATCACAGCTCCAACTCTGCTATTATCACACATAGCTGCACCATAATCACCAACCTGTGTAGCTCCTGCATGGGTCAGCAGGTGGGCCAGTACTGCAAAATATGATTTCATAAGTCAAATGTTGTTTTCTTAAGGCCAAGTAACATGCGACTAAGCTGTGTGTGCATGGTGCTTTAAGGTAAATAAACTTTTCAGTTGTTTGGAAGGTTAAATCTGCCCTTGTTATCCAGGCTGTGATGGAAAGTCGGTGTTTATCAGGACTTCTCTCGGTCCTTGTGTCTCCACTCATGTCAGAGGGGACCTTGCTGCATGTGACATCGTGCTTACATCATTTGATGACCCGGGGTGAGTGACCTGGATGTGCAAATAAGAATTTGTGCATTCAGTTAGCATGCCAATGGTTGTCGTGGAATATAATTCATTCAAAGAATTACTGATTTAATACTAGCTTTGACATTTCATGCCTTGTATGCTTAATTTCATGGTCTACACTCCATCACAATTCCAGATTCACTAAAGTCAAATTTGTCAGCGGCAATAACATTGGAGCAAGTTTCAGGACTTGTGAAGTTGTCTGGAGAAACAGCAAATCCGCAGCTGTCATACAATTCTGCCACCATCATAAGCAAACTACAAATGAATGGTAATATTACTTGCAAGTGCAGCCCATTGACACCACACATCTAATAAGCCCTCTGATTACATATTAACTTTTATTTTCATTGGTCACTTCACTTAGGGGAAATCATCCAGTTACTGAGACCTCACTACACGGCTGTGTCAGAATACCTGTTGCTATTTCTCAAAAAACAGGATGTTAATTTCCAGCAGCTTGGCATAGTAACCATACTCAACCTCAAGAAAGGTTTGTATTTGTTGTGTAACTTTTGTTTACCACCTGAAAATATCACACTTGTTTCACTTTACATAGTAGCATTAGTGATTCCTGAGTGAGTCTTAAATAGCTACTGTGTAGTACTGCGGTTTAGGGGTTCTCAGTCTGGTGTGTGCTGTGCTGCGCTCTGCAGATGGAGAATTTTCAGCTCTGTTGGCCGGCAGTGAACTGGAGACCCAGCTTTGGAAAGTGCATGCGCAGACGGAGGAAACAAGACGGCTACTGCAAATGATTCAGCTGCTTTCTCCATCTCCTCTTAACCCTTCTCTCACTCAGTAAATACTGAGATGTGCATACTGTGGACTGTATCAGCTGTTTATACTGTTTGCTCATTTTCCATGCTGCATTGATAAGCAGACATTTTATATCATGTTTGATGCCTTAACATACTTGTTTTACTCCATATTGTTTTTTTAAATTCTAGTCAGCAAATGAACTGAAAAGAGGAGACAGACACGCTGCATAACAACTTTAATCAAAGATGGCATATATTTAAACTTTTAAATAGGTTAACAAGGGTTCATTATAAGCAGTACTTAAACTACAGGATCAAATATTGATAATTGGATACATTGTTTTTATAATTTTTACTTTTTTATTTCAATAAATTGACTTAACCCATATACTTAAAACTTTGTTTTGTAAAATGATTGCACAGTTTGAAACAAAGCAACTGTCAATGCATTAAATGCTTTGTGCATGGTTTTCTCTAAAACAGTACACACAAAAAGAAGCAAAGTCTTTGGGAACTAAGTTCCATAGCAGCTTTCAAATATGTGATTGCTATACTTCACAAAATCAAGGAGTAAGACAGGAAGTGAACTTTCACCAACAACCTAAATCTTTGTTCAAAAGCTAACATTAGCGCAAACAGCCACTTGAACTAGTCTAATTCCACAGTGACATAACTGAGGAAGGAAAAGTGCTTGGATAGTAGCATTGTCAAGAAATATCAGGAATAAGCTAAAGCATATGGCTGACATAAACTGTTGTGATTTTTAGAATGGCTATACTTATTAAATTCAAAGTTAACAGAGACAACTCTTTCCACAATTGATATACTGCATTTTCCAGCAAACTATCATAACCACTGTCTAAATCTACAGTATATTTTTGGGATAGTCATTGTTACTTGAAAGACCCATTGTAGGAAACAAGTTCATTCTGCAGATTGCTTCAGTTACCCAAATCCTACGCCACTGCTTAAACACAGAAAAGTGACCAAATGCAGAGATCCTCCTCTAGAGGGTGAGGTTGTGATTTTACATGCTCTTTCAAGGTGCCGAAGGGCTGTTAAATGGCTGTGCTGTAGGAATTCCTATTTTTAACAAGGAAATCACAGCTCTCCGAGATTCAGTGAGGGTCTACCCACTTTCAAGGTGCTCAGATGACTTCTGAAGAAGGCACACAGAGAGAAGGGAAGAAGAAAGAAAATGGATTGTTTATAGGAAATCAACACATGACACATTCACTTTGCAACTATTAGGGTGCCTTTTTATATCAGCTGTTTCATTCAAGGGCCATTTAAGACCACAAAGGCACCGGCAGGGAAGGAAATTTGCTAATTCACCAACCACAAAGACTAATGCATTCTACAAGTTGTCAGTATCTTCCCCTGTTTTATCAGCCCCGTTTAATTTTGTTGTCAGCTTTTTTTCCCCAAATGCCTGGAAGAGTAGAACAAGGGTCTTCAGAATTTTTCATAATCTGGACTCCCAAGTTGGCTACCATTAAGCACCATTTGAAGTGATTTTGTTTTATGGATCCTGATATTTTGATATCAGGGTCCATATCACATTGTATTCTGCATCGATTTGTACTGAATCAAATTATACTGAAATTATACTATTTCTCAATGTGCTGTGGACCCTCTGGAAGCCACTCAACGACCCCCAGGTGACCACAAAGCCAAGTTTGAAAAATGCTGGAGTAAAAAACTCAATAATCAGAGTATTGAAAATATCACTCACGACATACCTGCTCTTTGGTGGGTCTGGATTTCCTCCAGGCCTGCAAGAGTTCGGAGAGACCTGCGTTCTTTGAAGGCCACAACAGGTACCATGTCATCCACACCATTCAGTCCCAGCTGAGAGGGCTTGGACCCCACTGGTAGCTTGACAGCCTCCTCTATGGTGCCATTCTGCACAGGCTCGGTGTTTTCCTTTGGTCGGGCTTCATTTGGCAGGATCCTCGCTGACACAGATTTCTGCGTGACAAAAATTAACCCATTTAATAAAGAACAGGCTGTGGCTTTCAGACATGGGGATGGGCTGGTTCAGGCTGGATATGCGTCATAAGGCCTCAAAGCCAAAGTACTTTTAAAAACTGGGCCGTAAATCTCACCGTATCTGCAGCATCTGTCCTCCTGGTTCTCCGCATGATCTCCTCAAGTCGCTGGAAAAAAACAAACAACTTTCCTAAATAGGCTGACATGGTCGGCTTTGAAAAATCAGTGCAATTAATCTTTACCAAAGTCAGGATGAAGTGTTCTTATTATTCTTATTCTTTTTTTTTTTTTTTTTTGGATCCCCATTAGCTGCCACTACAAGAGCAGCCACTCTTCCTGGGGTCCACAACAATAACAAAACATAACAAGACATATCACACATGTAAAACATCTCTAAAAACATGTCAAGAAGACAACAAACTTAACATCACAACACATCAAATTGCATTCCATTGTAAGTGTTCAGGTCAGCTAATTAATGTTAGAGTTATGCCTGTCTGAATTAAGACACTCAAGGTTGGCCAGTTCATGTTCAGTGTGTATAGACATAAATAGAAATGTATATAGGTATATTAACCTATACTGTTTGATCTTGATTCTTTTCAAAACTCTCATCACCTTTTTTCTCGCTTGGCGTTCTGCGTCCTCCTTCTGGGCAAGTAATTCTCTTTCTTGCCTCATCTTCTCTTCCTTGGCCCTCTCTCTGGCCAGGTCCTCCTCTCTCTGGGTAAGATACCAAAGAGAGGGCAAAGGACATTTGCCAGGAATGTAATTTGGAGCACAATTAGGGGAAAAATGAAGGAAAACAGTGACTTTCCATTTTAAAAAAAACAATGACTCAAAATGCATCCCTGAGGAAGGCCATAGACTCACATGCAACTCCTCAGGTGCACTCCCAGTCATGAATGTGTTTGCATTGCTCACCTGTTTCTGGAGGAGGGCAGCTTCCCTCAAAGCCTGAGCTCGTTCTTCCTCAGCTCGTCTCTGCTCCTCCTCCTCCCGTCTCCTCTTTTCGTCCACCAGACGCTGAGCCTCAGCCTGCCGCCTCTCTCGCTCCTCTGCCCTCCTACGCTCCAGTTCTTCACGGCTCCGCCTGGACACGCCAAGCATTGTAATGAAACAGCTGTGTCACTCGTCTCAGAGTATCTGTCCTGCTGCGGCGTGACTGTCCAGTAGGTGGACAACCCCTCTTACCTTTCCGCCTCCTCTCTCTGCAGGCGCTCCTGCTCCTCTCTCTCCCTCTGTAGTCGGGCCTCTCTCCGCTTTTCAGCCAGGAGACGAGAGGCCTCCTCGGGATCTGTAGTCCCAGCTGAGGGTCTGCTTATGACTTCAGGAGGCTTTGGAGGTGTAGTAGGTGGAGGCATCTGGGAAGAACCTGAAGGGGGATAACATCCGCTTCAATACATCTGTAACACACACAATAACAATGCATATACTGTACATTTTATTTCATTTTTTGGATGCTTACTTCCATCTCCCTCTGTTCTTGGTATAGCTACTATCTGAGTGTCCGGTGAGCTGGAGCGTGGAGTCTCTGGTGGATTCACATCCTTCATCTCTTCTTGCTGACCTTCAGCTGATGTCCTGACAGGCCTCGAGTTGCCAGGAGAGAGGGCAGTGCTACAAACAGGAAGATCTTCCTCAGGGACCGACGGGAGCTCCAGCTGAAGCGGGGTGGAGCGTCTGCTGATTGGTCTCCTGCGAGTCCTTTAAGACCGGGTGAAAAAACAGAGCAGACTTTTCACTTTTGTCGACATTGCTGTGAAAGTCACATGGATACATACGGGTCATGTGCATTATTTCACCTACCGCTGTGGCATGGGTGATGGCGCTCTGATCTGTGTATCTGTGGCTGGCTTCACGCTGGTGTTGGTCGCTGTATTTTTAATGTTCACGCTGGCACTGACAGCTTTTGGTCTGACGTTTGATCTGGTGTTTGAGATTTTCTTCTCAACACTTTGCTGTCTTGCTTGCTTCGCTTTAATCTAAACCAAAAAGGAACAGGTAAAGAGAAAGTTGCTTCTTTGGGTAAAAAAAAAAAAAAAACAAAACAAAACAGCAACTCAGAGGCAACTTGGTGATAGTAATCATTATCAATTATCAATCAAGCTTGTATCAGCAGTCATGGTAGAAGGTCAAGGAAGCAGCTGGAATTACCTGTGCCACATTGGTGCTTCTGTGGAGGCTGTTGTTGGGGCTGGGAGAGACAGATGGCCTGTGTTGACCTGGACCAGACTGACGCTGGGGTTTGTGAGGGGTGGTGGAGGTGGTGGTGGCATTCATGGAGTGGCATGAAACTGCTCGGCGACAAACATGGACAACTGAGCCAGTGTTTTTTGCGCCATAATTGTGAGAAAAATGGAGAAATGTGCAAACGGTGGCAACAGTGATAAGGATGTAAATAACAAGCGATGGGTAAAATGGAAAAAGGGAGGGAAAAGGAGTAGAGTTAGTAACAAAAATCTGTCTTGAGGAGCCTGGAAAGGTTAGCTGTAGCTGTATTAGTCTAACATATACATAATAATCCATTAGCACTCAGCAGAATACCTTCTTCTCCGGACTGACAACCGGCACTCTTGCTCCTAGCCAGATAGGAGCATGTGGGGGTGAGGAGGCGATTGACCAAATTCCTCTCCCATGTAGTCAGTGGCAAGCGACGTGGAACTAGCGTATTGATCAGTATAAAGAGTTACGTGCAGCAAAAACAAAGACAAGGCAAGCGAAGAATGCTTTGTTAAGATATGTTACACAGAGACAGAGAAGCAGCGTCATGGGTTTAGAAAGACAAATCATTTTGGAAGAGAGAAACAAAGGGGAACCCCATCCATGCCGACTTACCATTGTTCTTGGTGAGCTTCCTTCCTCTAGAGTTACTGAGGTTCTGCTGGGCCTTCTGGCTCTTCTCCAGGGTTTTGCGCACTGCAGACTCATTTCTCTCCTTAATTCAGGTAAAACAAGACTTAGTGTTGCTGTTATTTGATCCAGCCGCACAAGAGCAAAGTGGTGAAATCATCAGCCTCACTGAACGTAAACAGTGTTCGATCTCTACCCTAAAAACTCACTTTCTCCTCCTTCAGTCTCTGGTTGCGCTTCAGTTCAACAGCAGCGCGCCTCCTCTCCTCTTTCAGCCTCTGGTCCAGGAGTTTCTTCTTGCGCTCCTGCAGCAGTTGTTGATAGTAATGCCTGGCCCGCTGTTCTCGTTCTGCCCTGACCTGTTCCCGAGAGGCTGTGTAGAAAAAAAAAAAAAAAGTGAAATTGTGAAAAAATTAATTAGTCGCATGTTTTCTTTTTTTGGAAATGGACTAAAGGGGCATGATGTGGATTGTACCACTATAAGACCTTAAATACCGAGTAACTTCTGGTGCTCCTCTCTCCTTTCCCGTGCCAACCTCAACCTCTCATCAGTGTTTGATCCGTTCGGTCCTAGAACGTCAGGAAATAATAATTTGCAGCCATTAGGGTTATACAGTAAATCCTTTCAATTACATGAAAAAGCAGATTAAGGCAATCTAACCCCGAGCAAACAGTTATATCATACCTGCAATGATCCGTGGGCCAGATGTGTTGTTGATTTGGGCATTGTTGACAGGAGAACAGACTGTCTTGTTTGTCTGTAAGTTTGGTTTACTGTTATTGCCTTTCTCTGGAGGGAGAAAAAAATATATCACCATGCTGTCTTATTCAGTGAAAAAATAGCTGTACCTCTGACATCATACAGTTTAATTTTTTATGATGTGAATTGCCTGGGACGCTCCATGTTCCCTGACCATTGCTCTAGGCACAGCTGAACATAACTTTTAAATGCATCTTTCAGTATAACAGATATGAGATGACCCCTGAATAAAAGGCATAACCAATAGATAATCTAGAATAAGATGCATTGCCTAAAAAGAGTCCTTGTTAGTGAAAAATCATCCAATTAGTATGTATGCTCCATCCTGACTCCTCTTAAGATAGGCTTAGTGTTCAGTCCCTAATGGTGACTATTATGGGCCATGATGGCCTTTGGGTAAACTGCAAATGAAAGAGCCATTATAAACTGCCTGCGCCTGAGAGGCAAAGAGAACCGGAGCCAGCACCTGACCAGTCCTCATGGAGACGACTAATACAAACCAAAGCAAATGAGGATGAGATACTGAGGCTTCATGTAAGCCTTATAAATAATTGGCATAGATGCACATGGGAAAACCACATGATAATGTAAGGTTGTGATCACCTGCAGGGCTAAACAAGATCAGGCGGTGTGAGGACGCAGTCATTTCCCCCCAGCCTATGTGCATTATGTAATCAGTGTCCATAGATGTCCCTCGCTATTGCCTTTTAGAAATCCTCATGCTCATGGGTGGGGACACTCAGTTCCAACAATAGAATGTAATACCAGAGGAAATGAAAAATCAATATATTCCATTCATGCATCACTCGTATGCTCAGATGATCCTCAGATGTACAGTATCTCTGGCTTAGCGTAAAGCAGAGGCTTGTTTTGGTTCAGATGCTGTACACAACCTTTTCTACAAAAGCAGAGATGAAAGCTACTAACCTCCCGGTGTTTTAGGTCCATTTCTCTTCCTCTGGCTCTCTATGGTATGGGTAGAAAGTGGTCCCTGCGAAGGAGGGGTGACACTCTGTTTCTTCTGCACAGCCATGCTAGGCACTGAGCCTGGCATACCAATGCTCTGGTAATCAACACCCTCCTCCTTTTTCTCCTCCTCCTCCTCCTCCTTTTAATTTCTATTTCAAGATGCCTTTGGGTCCTCGCCTTCAGTGTGCACTGTGCAGCTACCTGCCTCCTGCATCAGCTGCTTGTTCATTGGTGCGTTACAAACCAATTCAGACAAAAACATTTAAAAAAAGAAAAAGAGTATGAGTTGCTGACTTGACTGTATTCAGGTTAATTTCCTTGTCCAGTAGAGTGCAGATTAGTTATGGCAAGGTAGTCCATCAAAGGAACAGAATCTTCTTCTTACGGTTATGCAGCTCTGGAAAGACTGTGATCCTCAATAAGTCATAAAAAAGGTTACTCCCCCTTCAAGGACCTCACCCTTGTGAGCTGCTCTGCTTTACTTTCATATTATGAAGCTGTATCCCTTTAATTCCTCCACCACATCCTTTCTAGATGGAAGCAGCTGAGGCAATGTTGCATTTGCTGGGATGAACAAGGGAAGCAAAAATTGAGAGCCTGCCCACATGACCGGTTACCAAGACAACAGTAGTGCACTATGCAATGACATATACAGCTCGGACATTATCCCGCTCTGATGCACTCATCGTCCTCAGTGATCTAGGGAAAAATGGGATTTTTTTTTTCTTACCCATGATTCTCCTCTGGTCAATTAAAAGATATAACCACTAGATGGAGGTATTTCCCCCTGGTGAACATCCTACACCCTTGCCTTTCATGTGGTTTGGCTGGGTTTGCACAAAGAACAAAGAATGATCTCTTTTTACCCAAATGTAATGTTTTTATTGCTGACTAAACATGGAAAAAAATCAAAACTAGGTCACACAAAACTTAAATGTTTTTCTTTTGTTTCTATTTAAATTTAGTTATTGATTCCTGGCATCTGATCTGATCTGTTATCAAACACTGAAGTTGTGGCAGCACTGTTTTCACCAGTAGCTCAGATACTGTGACAAATGGTCACTGTGATACAATGAACACAAACCAACAGTATTTTTAAACCAAAATATATTACATTATAAACATAAAATTTTATTTTAGATGGGACTGAGGCCTCATAATCCTGCCTTCTTCACAACTCAAAGTTTCAATCATGTTAGGAGAAAAAGCAGCACTTGACAATTCTCAAAACAGAAAAAAATCTGTGACAATCCTAGGTTGTAATGTGCTAAAAGAAATATTTGTTTAAGGGCAATGGGTTTTTGCTCTGTCACTTAAAGTACACCGCCATCCTCATTCATCTGTGAATGAAGATGCATCTCCAACGTAATGTAGAGCTGATAATCACTTTAATCCCTTATGTTCAACAGGGCTCTACACTGCAGGATTGGAGCCATTCTGAGCATGATGGGAGTCTGCAGTCCTGCTACTCTTGCCTGTAGGTGTCCTGTCCCTCTGTGGGTCCTGGTTTGAGTCTGTGTCAAGGGAATGCTGTGTGAAGGAGGCCTCACTACTGGTGGGGGAGTCAACTGTCTCATACACTTCACTAAGATGGCTCACATCCCCAGAGTAATTAGAGTTGGAGAATTTTCTTTCTGTGCTAATGGAGGAAGATGGTACACTGGAATACTGTCTTGAGGTGCTGCTGCCGCCCGTCTCCCCACAGGGGCCCGTTGCTGTCCTATGAATAGGATTTGTGTCGCCTGGCCCATTCGTCACCCTCTCCCCAGAATCTCTGTCGTCGGCAGGCTCTGAGTGGCCCGGGGCTGCAGAGGTGGCTGCTGAGCTCTGGGCCTTCACCAGCTGCTGACGAGCCTCCTTGAGCTGCTGCTGGAGAACCAGGATGGTGCTCTGCATGCCCTCCACCTCCTCATCCAGCTCAATGATGAAGTCATTCAGCTCTGGAGTACACAGAGCAAAATGAGAGGAATATGAATGAAATGGAGGAGAGTCAAAAATGATGATCAAAGTGCACAAACTCCAAAGCAAAAATAAGCTTTCAGATAATGTTGACATTAAAACAGAACCAGCATTTACAGCAACAAGATATATAACAGCGCATTCTCAATCACAAATATCCTACAATTATTTTTCTTCCAAAGCAACTGGATGTAAATGTAGAAAAGATGGTCAAAAAACAACAGCAAGATTAAGTACGAAATTAGGCTGATGTGGAACATGAAAGCCTGCTTACCATCCTGGCTGCTCTTGAGCTCACCGCTGTACTTCTTCTGCAGGGCCAGTTCAGCCTCCAGCTGGGCAATGCGACCCTGGGAAAGCTGCCGGCCCAGCTCCTGGTTCTCCTGGATCAGCATCCGACACTTGGCCATCAGCTTCTTCCCTGTCTGGCTGCAATGGAAATGCAGATACTTAAACTTGATGACGTGGAAAAAAAAATATTCACAACTAATACACGCATACTTTTATTCTGGCACATTCAGCTAATTAGGGTAAAACATTTTTTACAGTAGCCCAAATTTTAATTTTGTGTTGTCCAACATTATTACGTCCCATTATGACTTCAGTGGTTTGTAAAATGTCTGTCTTTCTCCTATGCACAACATATGGTTGTGGAGTTTTTTGTGGTTTCCAAAGGAAACGATCAAGGCTACTTAACCCACTAATAGTATGAACTGTCCCATGCTTGAGAAAAAAAAAATAAAAAAGATACAAGCTTTTGACTCCTAATCTGCCCCCACCCAAGAATAATAGTAACTGTGAGTACAGACAGAAGTGTGAGCACTGGATTACAGTTCATGAAGCTACATTTTTAATGTTAAATGATTTTATGAACAGTCACATACTAACAACTTTCAATCTGAAAATGAAGATTTTCTTATTACACCTTCCATATCTTTCTGTTTGGCCTCTTGTTTTGTTGACATTTGGACTAAGTACAGCCTAAATTGTGCTTTTGATTAATATCCATGATGACCAGAGTGAAGGTTGCGAATGCATGGATTTCAGAGATAAAGTTGCAACATTCATTGATGAATCAAACAGTCATACCTGCACATGGCTCATTTTACTGACAGTGATGTTCAAGATGACTCCTGTGTCAGCTCAACGTGAAGCACTCCAGACACCGACAGTCTTTAGTATTAAACAGGTTCTGGACTGGGGTCTGATGGACACTCCTCCATATCAAGTCAATATTCAACATCTATGTGAACTCTAAGTGGAATGGGGAGTGAAAGGCTTTGCCACAACAAACACCGCCACAACAAAATCTGCAGAACAGCACAGTTACACAGTTAACAACTATGTAACCAGACACTGGGGAATACATTAAAGCTATAAAAAAGGTTTTTTTTTTAGGCTTCAGGTGTTTTGTTTACAAAATACTTGAGACTGCATAAACAAATCCTGTCAGTCACAATATAGCCTTCCAATCCATCCATCCACAAGGAGTATAGCTAAGTGGGGGCTTAGTGAGAGATTGAGAGTGACCATCTCTTCTGAGCAGTCCCGCTTCCTTGATGCCCCTTAGAGCTGTAATCAGTTCACTAACAGAGTCTTTGACATAGTGTGTGATGACCACGTGCAGAGGAGGGGCACTGGATCAGGTAAACTGGTCTTTTTTTTTTTTTTTTTTTTTAAAGTCAGTCATATTTCACCGTGCATTCTTGGAGGAGAGTTGTTTGGCCAAGTCTTGGTTGGAGGATTTTGGTAAGGTTTACCTATCAGGCGTAAACTTCCAAGCACTGAGTTCATTTTGGGCCTGCTCCAGTTTGTCTTTAGTCTCGTCCAGTTCACGCCTCATTTTGAGGAAAAACAGGTTGACAGCTGGGTCCACCATGGATGATCTCAGCTGGGCGAAGCTTGGCCGTTGAGCTTGCTTGAGATACTGAATCTGAGTCTGGATAAAAAAGAGTTGGAAATGTCATGTTAAATCCATCCAGCTCACCATCACTGCCCTAATTTGTCTGCCCAGTTACATAAACAGAGACTGTGTCATACTAACAGAGCATTCCTGCATTTCCTGCTCTTTGGTGGCAAGCCTCATGACAAGGATGTTCTCTCGCCGAGCTGCCTCCTGTTGCTGCTGCTTCAGTTTCTCCTCTGATTCCCTTAGGTTGGTCACGTCGTTTGCTGTATGACAACAAACACAGTGTAACACAAATGTCAATTTCTGAGCATAAAAACCAAGACAAACACACAACTCAAATCAGAATGGTCAGAGGTGAGAGATAGAGAAAACTCACAATTTAACTCAGAATATTTTCTCTCAAGCATTTCAATATAGGCTTCCTCCTGTTTCCACCTGGCAGACAAGAAAACATAGTTTTAAAGACATGATCTAAATCTAACTAAAGCAAATGATGAAATTTTTCATTCAGTTCATCAGAAAGAGAGATGAACTAGGTGCACTGGTGGAGCAATACCTTTCCAGGAGTTCCTCACGAGTCATATTCTTCAAATCCGATTCACTGAGACGGACCTGCATCAAAATTGTTGACATAAGCTTGGTGCTCAAGAGCCTAACTCTTTAGGGTTTGTCTCAGGTTCTAAGATCATTATGAATGAGCAATTCAACAGCTCAGTGTATTTAGCAGATTTACACCTCTTTCACGCCAAGATGTGGAGGCTTTCCTCTCACTGAATGATATGTGCATTCAGTGGCCACTTTATTAGGTAGACCTGTACAATCTGATGCAGTTCAATAAAGTAGCTCTGCCATAACTTCTATCTTTTAAGTTTATAATGTTAAGTTTTTGTTGACACTGTGGAGATTGTGTAAATTGAGGTTGTAGTTTGCAGAGGTCTTACACTGGACTTGATGATATTTTAAGGTGTTTCTAATTTTTTTGTCCTCCCTTTTTATATACATGAGGGGGACAGAATAGTGGAAACACCTCTCAATAAAATGCAGTCGGGTACAAACGCACCACTAACTATGAGCTCAATGCCAAATATAGAATTGAATGAACACCTTTATTACTGTGACAAAAAGAAAACCTGAGCATTATAGGCAGCAGAAAAGTAAACGTTATAACAGTGCAGTTGTATTGGATTGTATTAGATTGCGCAGGTGTACCTAATAAAGTGGCCACTGGGTGTACAGCGTTATATGTGTACGTCAAGCCGGGTATTTATAATACGTTGTCAACTCACTGTTGAGCCAAAGCAACGTGAATACACCGAGTTAAGGCCGAATCTAGTTAACATTAAAAGATGATGCTTGTGACCCACCTTTTTGGACAAGGGCTCGTCGTCTGTCATTCTGCACAGGAGTGGGCTGTAAAATAAATGCGTAACGTTACCACTTCTTGCTGGTTGTCATAGTGGACGGCCGATAAAACGCTGCTATTTTTTGTAAGGTGCCATTAATAGTTAAGGTCAGCCAGACAAACGCCACAATGTCCGTGTTACCGCAGCATGTGCGTGGAATAGCAAACAACTGCTAAACGCACGCTAGCCGGGCTAACTGGTCAACACTGGTTCACATTAGCTACTGTTAGCTGCCCAACTAACGCGTGGTTAACCATAGCCGCTTTTAGAAAGCTCCTTAGAAAAGTCCGAGTCAAAAATATTCCATTATTATTGTGTCTACCTATCAGACAGCTGGCAAGCGCCATCGACTAACGTTACTGCTATCTACACGCTCGCAAAGTGAGTTATCTTGGCATTCGTCCACGCTTCAATTTACAGGTAAATTAGATGAGCTACTTACCCCGCACGCAGTCTATAGTGTTAAATTATCAAGTTCAAACTGGGTTAAAACGTTTGTTGAACCAGCAAATACACTCCGGAGCTTCTTCCAAAGCCCAAAATCACAGCGCAGCCCAGCAAGGCAGACTTTCCTCCAGCCGCCAGGTGGTGCTTCTGCCTACTGTTGGCCGCAGCACATGGAGTCAGCAAGTGTCTGGCATTTGTTATGATTACTTGACAGTAGGAGAGTTCATCATGGTGGTGTTGAATGAATGACAGAGTTGGTCCACTGAATGAATGAGAAGGCTTGGAGATCAAGTCCATATATTGCACAAATTTGGGCTAAACTGTGTAACAACTTTTGGTTTCTCCCTATTACAGCAGACTAACATTAAATGTGGGGTGACACTCAGCCAGACCATAGAATTAGTGAATCAGTCATTCAAATAAACAGTCATTCACTCAGTGATTAAGGACACTGGACTGAGATTACCTTAGGTCAGATGCATGTAGGCCCTACGTGCTCTCTGTCTGCTGTGACCCTGATGTGGTTCAGTTATTAACAGGGACACCGGCAATAACAATGCACCGTATCTCTGTTTCACTGATGAAGTGAGCCAAACCCCACCACCACCCCGAGACTCTGAGATGTGTTATAAGGATACAGGACACCGCCGTCAGATGGTGATAACCCGCCTTCAGCCAACAAAGCCAAAAGAGGACTTGGACACTGGACCTACACAGGATAAGATTGCATGGTTGGTATCAAGTAATTGTGTGGTTCACCCTAGATGACATTGAGAAAGGTGTCACTTTAAGGTCTCAGTTGCATGCTCATGCATATTCATCAGCGCAGCTTAAATATTCATCCAAAACAAATAATAACATTCTTGGGTTTGCAGTGCAGATATAGTAAAAGTTCATTGTTTACAGCAGAGGCTCATCTTTTGGAGCTTATAGCAGGAGCTTATAGCAGTTTATCAAAAACACAGCGTTGACATGGTTATCTAGTATGCAGATATGGTAAAAGTTAATTGTTTACAGCAGAGGCTCATCTTTTGGAAGCTACAACTGCAATTGATGTTTAATTCAAACCAAACATTATTCTCTTATATTGGAGCTTATAGCAGTTTATCAAAAACACAGCCATGGCATTGGTTATCCGGTATGTTATGCTAGTTGCAGAGTGTCCTTGCGTTTGAAGGGCAACACCCAACAGAGAATTTAGGTTAGTATAGTGGACTCAAGTGGCAACTCGTAACTGTGCACGGTTGGTGACACGGCTACTGGCAAAGTGGCGATGCTGGAAGAACTACAGTACATCTCCTCAACCCCTCTCACCCTGTACTGAATCATGTAATTAAGGCCAGGTCCCTCAACAGAATGGCCAGGTTGGTGTCACTGTGAGTATCATGCATGTCACATTGACTTCCTGAGCTCTACAGCTTACATCTGAGTTGTTAGAATCTGAAAAGGATATAGCCATTACAGACTAGTGGTAAGGACACAGTTACCCATAGTCTGATGAGGATATTTAATTTAATATCCCATCATTCTGATCTGAACATTGGTATATTCAAAGTATCCCAGCTCATAGCTCTTAGCCACTATCTTAAATGGGTAGAATGTGACAAATTAACCCAATGTATATTTATGTGTAAGTTATAATTACAGGTTTTCTTATATATTTTCTCTAAGAAAATACATTCTTTCTTATTGTGGACAGTGATACCTTCACAAAATGGGGATGACACATGCAAGACTGACTGGAGGACTTGAATAATTGAAAACCTTGTTTCATCGGATACCAGCAACTTTAGACTTTGACGTATGGCTTACAGGCCGGCTGTATGTGTAATTGATGAGACAATGAGTTGTACTTCAGCATTCAATACAGGTTGTATTGAATAGAAGTTGCTAAAGCATGCCTCAGCTCAGTAAATTAACTTCAATCAGTGCTTTAACCCTGGACCTTTTATCAGTCTGTGGGAAAAAAACTGTGTAGCATATAACATATCCTTGTGATTTAAGTTTTATGACAAAAGCAAATGAATGTATGTGCCATCTGATTAACATCAATTGTGTCTTGCATAAACCGAAAAACATTGAAAATAGTGGGCATTGTAAATGTGGTTTGATGCCGCTTGGTAATACAGGACAGTGTGTCTGCACCAAGGCCCAATTTGGAGCAATAGATTATTAATGATTGAAAAGGAGCTGGACTGACAGTTTGTTTACTGGCATGAAATTCTATCACATGCGACATGGCACTTTATTGATATGTTTTTCTAATGCATATAAAGCTTCCAACTTTCCGGATTAGAATTCTATTGATATGACTGTACGCTGTGGTAATCCTTTTTTTTTTGTAATGCAATAAGGATTTTAGTTTGTGTCTTTCTTTGCCTCTTGTCTGTGAGTTACATGTGTGACTCTGAAATGCGTGGAAATGCAGTGTCTAATGCAATGCAATGTCTTCTGCCTGTAGTACTGTAAATTTATTGATTGAGTCAGGATGAGTGTATTTTAACTCCATGATGTAACCAATTCACACAATTTCTGGTAAACTCTTTACAGAAATTTAAGAATTGGATTCAGTCAGTCTGAGGACTTGAAGATGAAAGTTGTTCTTTGGCCTTTTTGGTGACCTGTTCTTTAAAGATCGCTAAAGTAAAATTTGAGTGACATATTTTTCAATTTATCTCATCTATTCACAGCCTTTGTGGATTGGCAGACTCTGCTCACAGTGACGTCTCTCAGCAGTACCTAGTTATAGTTACCAGTCTCGGGTTCAACACTCATACACTATTCATTGACGTATCACATCACTCCTGCCCAACTTCAGACTTGGACGAACCAAATACTTTTCTGAACAACTTTACTTTGTGGCCCTATTCTTACAGCTGTGTAAGCGTCTAAAATGGTTATGTAGTGTAGCATTCTGTTTTAGCAGCAGAAGAAAAACATTCAGGGTCTATTTCCCTTACAAGGAACCTGTTGGAGCGAGTCAGAGGAAGGACGCATTTTCTTGTATGGTATGTATATGATTCTGATAATTCACTGGCAGCATCACTTTAAGAAATGATGTTGAATTATATGCTGAGCATGGCTTTGGCATCTAGACATGCACATGGACGTCTTGGTTTTGCAGCAAACTTGCAAAATCTGATTTTGTGAACAGACACTTTCTAATAGTAAATATTTGGTTTGCCAAATGACGATGATGTTAAATTATAAGATGTTTTTGCAAGGCTATAGAAAAAGTAAACAGAAAGTGTGTTGCATTGGCTATCACCTTGCTCATGCATGCATTTTTGTTGTGGTAGATTTCATGGCTACAGAAAAACTGTTGATCCAGAAATCCAGTTCATGTCAATTGTTTCGTCATTTTCCATTGCAACTTAGCTTTGACTAATATTCAGGACAATGTAGTTTCTTCGTTATGTGTTGTAAATATATGGTGTTATACTGTTGTGTGATGTTTTGGGTATTACTGTATATACTGCACAAAAGAAAATTTTACATACATACCAAAAACTTCCCAACTTACCAAAAATTTTGCATACTTACCAAACTTAACAGAAAAAAAGAGAAAAATGCTACAGCTGAAAACATCTGCATTTTACATGCATTTAATATAATTGTATATAAAATATTAACTATATATTAAACTGGCATCCTTGGAAATAAAGATTTATTTTGTCACATCTGAGCATTTTAAGCCACATGGAAAATACTCTATGCAGACTAATTATTGTAAGTGTATTATTTTGCACAATGCATGTGAAATGTATCCTCTTTAACTGGTGTATTAAGGTCAGCTGATCTGAATAATTAAAAGCTTCTATTGGGGGCTAAATAAGGGTGTGGCAGTGCACTGACACACCTCTAGAAATGCTGGCATGAATACAGTGCTTTAATTTAGTCTGTAATATGACATGATACTTTATACTGTAATAGGCATTCTGGGTTTGAATAATGATGTAGTAAACGTTGGAAATTCGCTGGATAATTTTAAGAATTTGCCATTTGCTCCCTTGACTTCCTTGAGAGCAGTTAGCAATATTGCATAGAAAATGCATAAGGAGTATAATTAATTTAGTTTTCAATTAAATCAGATGTAGAGATGAAAATATTTTATTATTCTTAAACATACACAATATATAAGAATAAAGGTTTCCTCAGGTCAAGCCTAGTTATCAAATGCTGAATAATCACAGTCAACTTCCTTTCCAGAGCAAGAAAACGACTGTTTTGAACCATGAAGCGCAGTAAGCACCGTGGACACAAGGAGGACAAGAGCGGAGGTATCAGTACCAAACATGTGTGACGTTAGATGTGGCCAAAGTAGCAAGGAAATGCTGGCTGAAATTACAAGCTCGTTTGCCTGTGTTTCTGTCAAGGTTCCATTTGGCAATGCCAATCTTCTGAGCCCTGGCCCAGCTCAGCCTACTGGAGTGCAGTTTGTCAAACCGAGGCACTTAAATTCTCCCCACGAATTCTCAAATTTCACTTTGGTCCTGCAAGAGTTCTCATTTGACCCTCAAATGTTTGAGTGGATTAATTTGTTTTTGAATTGTTTGATTTATGAACAGGAAATTTAAAAAAAAAATCATGCTCTCTCAACCAAATGCAGGTTAGTTATTGTTTCCAAGCATTGCATCTCAGTGCAGGCTGTCCTTATTGTGTGTGTGTCTTTTAACCCCCAGATGAGCCTGCTATTCTGGAGACGGAGGACCTGGATCGCCAGGGCATGTTCATGGGAGGAGGCAAAGACCCCGACACAATCTCAGTAGCCTCAGTCACAGCCGTGACCACCAATGTCTCTAATAAGAGGTGTTCATCCTTATTTTGTTGCATCTCTGTCTGTGAAGTTAAGTTGAGTTAAGTTAAGTTAAGTTAAGTTAAGTTAAGTTAAGTTAAGTTAAGTTATCAATCAGTTCCTATTGGAAAATTTGTTCTCTGCATTTGACCCGTCCTAATTATTAGAAGCCGTGGGCAGCCAATGTGCAGCACCTGGGGACCAACTCCAGTTCTGAGCCAGTGCCTTGCTCAAGGGCACTGACAGGAGAGTGTTTTCTACTTGAATTCTTGTCATTGGCGTAAACATAATGTATGTCTGACACTTTTGTACAGATCAAAACCCGACATAAAGATGGAACCCAGCTCTGGGAGGCCTGTGGATTACCAAGTAAGAGAAGCTTAAGGATAATGTCATTGTCCCAGTTCTTTAATTAACACTGTTGGAATCTATAGTGAGAAATCACTGTTTTGTTAATTTATGGTGATCTTAATATACTTGCACAAGCATGTTTGATCAATCAACAAGTCAAATAACTAATTTCCAGGTCAGCGTGACAGTAGTTGAGGCCAGGCAGCTGGTGGGGCTGAACATGGATCCCGTGGTCTGCGTGGAGATTGGGGAGGATAAAAAATACACGTCAATGAAGGAATCAACCAACTGCCCATACTACAATGAGGTGACTGCAACGATGAATACTTGGGACAGTCGCATTAGCCAAAACAGTTAAACAACATGTAAAGTATCATCACAAACATTAATCTTTACATTTTCACTTATTTTTGTTTATTTTTCCAGTATTTTGTGTTTGACTTCCACGTCCCTCCAGATGTTATGTTTGACAAAATCTTGAGGTTGTCTGTAAGTAACACCCCAGTTTAATCGATTCAAGTCATTCCCAGTTTGTCGCAAGGCATCATTTTTATTGTGTCACATCCATCTTTACATATTCCACCAATCCTTAGGTAATCCACTCCAAAAATCTTCTGCGAAGTGGAACGATGGTTGGGACTTTTAAGATGGATGTCGGTACAGTCTACGCCCAGCCAGGTAAAACATTAATAAAAATTAAGTCATGTCAGTGCACAATACTCATACTTCAGTCTATGCTGATTGCTGAATTTTCCTCTCTGTAATGTTTTACAGAACATCAGTTTTACCACAAATGGGCTGTGTTGTCCGACCCTGACGATATCACAGCGGGGTGCAAGGGCTACGTTAAATGTGACATTGCAGTTGTGGCCAAAGGAGACAATATAAAAACTCCACACAAGGCCAATGAGTCTGATGAGGATGACATAGAGGGGTAAATAAAATTTTACCAAATATTAATGGTTGTTTTGCAAAGGTGCATGACCTCAAGAAGACTAACAATCCCTGAGGTGTCAGTAAATGGGGGTCCTACTGAAGAATTGAAAAATAAATAGCCGTTGTTAGGAGGCTGAATTTATTCACAGAAGATTCATACAAGAAAATACTACTTCATGCATATAATTTCTAATTTTGGCATTTTTCGTTAATGTGGAAAAAATATGTTTTTCTTGGCTCCGCAAATGATCTTTGAATGTGTAATTCATTTGTTATTTAACTCATTTCGCATTTTTTCCATCTCTGTTTCAGGAATCTCCTGCTACCAGAGGGGGTACCTGCAGAGCGACAGTGGGCTCGTTACTATCTGAAGATCTACAGAGCAGAGGGACTTCCCAGAATGAACACCAGCATCATGGCCAATGTCAAAAAAGCCTTTATAGGAGAGAATAAGGACCTGGTCGATCCTTATGTCCAAGTACAGTTTGCTGGACAAAAGGTAAGTGATGCCAAAGTTCAAAATTCCAAATATGCAATTAATTTATTGAAGATAGTCTATTTATTGTCCGTAATTTCCCTAAAATCTTTTCCAGTTAATTGATTTTAAGACAGCCATGTGGCCTGTGATCCTTTTTTTTTTTTTTAACATGTTAACATATTACTGTCATGTTTAATTACAGGGGAAAACATCAGTTCAGAAGAGCTGCTATGAGCCCATTTGGAACGAGCAGATTGTTTTCACTGAGATGTTTCCACCACTGTGCAAACGCATGAAGCTCCAGCTCCGCGACTCTGACAAAGTGAACGACGTGGCCATAGGAACACACTTCCTTGACCTGCGGAAGATTTCCAATGACGGGGACAAAGGTGACTCCATGACTTGGTGTTCATCGAAATTTTTTGGACCTCTGAAATGTCAAAAACTTTAATGACATAGCCTTAACGCTGGACAAATAAAATATTCCAAGAAGAAAACTGAATCACTGAAACATAGTTTGAAGAAAGACATTGAGCTTGTATTACATAATATCTGTTTGTCCCACATATTTTCAATACAAGGAAGCATCTGCCAGGTTCACTCTTATTTCTTATTATTGTTTTTTGGGTTTGAGTAAGTTCTAAGCATTTATAAATTAATGACTCATTTTGGTACTTTGTAGAAACTTATGTAGTCTCTCAAGTTCCTTATCATCTTTCAGTTAAACCTTTTTCAGACTTTAATTTATTCCATAACTCTCAGGCTTTCTTCCAACACTGGGACCTGCCTGGGTTAACATGTATGGCTCCACCCGTAACTACACCCTGATGGATGAGTACCAGGAACTGAATGATGGGCTGGGTGAGGGGGTGTCCTTCAGGGCGCGGCTGCTCATCAGCCTGGGCATGGAGATCCTGGACACCGCATCACCTGATATTACCAGCTCCACAGAGGTGCAGGTGGAGGGAGTGCCCAACATTTCGGAGGTGGGTCCCCTCCCTCCCTGGATGGGCAGCCAAGCAGAGGAAGCCTATTGTTGCTTCTGGTGACAGGTCGTTGTGGCGCAGTTATTGTGAATTATTGATTATCTTTAGCCCACCTGGTGCATTATTAACATGCTATTTGCGTTAATGTGGCCTCTTGTTTTGTTTGTGGACAATGTAAGTCACACAGCAGATTCAATTGAGCGCAGTGGGACCTATAACCCCCTAAAGCTCTGTGGGAGTCCCTCAGGATTCAGTTCTCGCTAAGCCACCTATATCAGATAGCTCCTGTTAAAGATTCTCGTTGCGCACTGTGTTACATAATATACTGCGATTGTTCAGCAACTTACTGTTAAACTTTGGTGAATGCAGACGACTTGTATCTTTTGTATCCGTCTTGTATCTTGTATCTTTTCCAGCTGTTATTTAGCACATTGCCATTACAGGCTTACTGAAGGTGTGTTTGCAGTAATGGGTGTTAACACACATTCAGATGCTGACTCCTGTCCATGTTTGTGTTCACAGAGTTCCACCGGGAAGATTGAGGAGTTTTTTCTCTTTGGGTCATTCCTTGAGGCCACAATGATTGATAGAAAGATTGGTGATAAGCCCATCAACTTTGAAGTTACCATAGGTGATTTGCACCACTTACTCATTATTATACTGTCCTGCTCTCTGATACTCTCATCATCAGGTTCAAACAGAAGCTTTGGTCATTGTAAAATTCACTATCAGTAGTAGTTTTCAGCAAATTTGTGGAAAATCTGCAAATTCTCGATAGAACATGTTTAGTATTAAAGCTACATAATGGAAGAGATTTTAGATGTAAAAAATACACCTGACTTATCCAGAATATGAATCAGAATCAGAAATACTTTATTGATCCCTGAGGGGAAAATTGGTCAGTTGCAGTTGCTCAAATTCTTAAGAGAAAATATATATAAGCATAGGTAAAATTGTAAGAAATAGAAAAAGAAAGTAAGAAATGTAAAACTATGTGCATCAGAAATTTGTGAGAAATATGTGCATCATGTAAAAATAAGTGCATCCAAATTACAATGATACAAATGAGGCAACAATAGAAAAGATTTTGCCACTGTCACAAGAAATTTTGCGGATTGGTATGATCCCAAGCAGAAAGTCTTCTTTGTCCGTAGGAGGTGATCAAAAACAAAGAGCAAAATACAAAACTTGTTTCTAAACAATAGAGAGTGAGAAAAGCTCAACTCACCAGCATTAGATCTTTTGCCTAAATTGTCCCTTTTAATGTCTTTTATCACATGTCAGACCAATTATCATGAATATGTTGAGTATACCTCACTGACATTATGCTACATGTTTTCTGGATGTCGAGCTACTCAAAATTCAATCAGTTACCTCTTGCCACCATTTGGGGGCACCACTGTGTGAAAGCAGTCATCCTTATGAATACAGCACACTTTTGCTGTAACTGTTAACATTCTTGATGGCCAGGTTACTATGGCAATGAAAATGATATTGTCATCAAGCCGAAAACAAAAGGGAAGAAGGGGGGAGGCGATGACGAGGAGGAAACGGAACTGATCCACAACTCCAGTGATGAGGAGATGGAGGATGATGGCGACCTCACATCAGTGGCTACCACGCCTCCCATGAAACCTGTTATCACTGACCGGTGAGAGCAAATAATCTCAAACTCATACAGCAGCAGTGCACAGAAGAAAGAAAAAAGACAGAGAACAGAGAACGGGTTTCCTTTCAAAATGAATATTTAATATTTCACGGAAATCTGATTCCTGACACACCCCCTCTAAAAAATGTTTGCTGGCATAAGGCATTGATGATTGTTAAAATTTGAAGTTACAAGACTAAGTAGTAATATTTTTACAAGACTAATCCATTGTTTCTGTTGGCTTATAAATTTCTTGTAGCATTTTTATTTAATGCTTAACTTTTTGGAGTAAATATCTTCACACTGAGACCCTTAAAATATGCTCAACATCTCTGCAAATCTGATACTTTCATCCAGTTAGGTGATTATTATTATTATTATCTATTTTTCTATTTTGATTGAACTTACCCCTATCATGTCGTGTTGTTTGTGTCCAAAGGAACTACTTCCACCTGCCATATTTTGAGAGGAAGCCGTGCATCTACATAAAGAGCTGGTGGCAGGACCAGAGAAGGAGGCTGTACAATGCCAACATTATAGACAACGTGGCAGATAAACTGGCAAGTCATGCGGTTTACCAATACATGGGATAAAACACCTGGTTATCTGTCTATTTATTTATTTATTAGAGTTTTTGACTTGTGTTGAGTGAGTCTTTAATGAGCAGATGCCATGGAGCCAGTGATGTCTGTTCCATTTTTCATTTCTTTTTGTTTGTTAGTATGTTTTTTTTTCTTTCAATTTTCAGGTCTAATTTGTTAAGAAATGAACAATACTGTTGTTATTACCATTAACATACAAACATCTTCCTCTGTCGCTACAGGAGGATGGTCTTAATGATGTACAAGAGATCATCAAGACAGAAAAGGCTTATCCTGAGCGCAGACTTAGGGGCGTCTTGGAGGAACTCAGCCACGGATGCAAGTGTGTAGCCACAAACCTACCTTTCAGTTTCCACCAACTAGCTGTTTTATCATGTAACCGATCATAACAGGCTTTCAAACTGACTGAGCTCCGATTTCTTTCAGTCAGTTTATATCGCTGTCAAACAAGGACCAGAATCAGTCTGGGAAGACCAAACTTGACAGGGAGAGGCTGAAGTTGTGCATGTCAGAAATGGTATGTCAAGCATTAAGGAGCCATGTTTGTCTTCTTGTTGGTTTTAGTATTTATCCTCATGCTGAATGTCGGACTGTTTCTCCTTGTAGGAGGCCATAGGGCAGCAAGCTAAGGCCATGAGGTCACAGGTGAAGAAAAGCACCGTGAGGGATAAAATCAAGCTGGCCCAGAATTTCCTCCATAAGCTGCGCTTCATGGCTGATGAAGTAAGATATGCAGCTTTATATTTGTCCGCCTTATGGAAATGGTTTTGATCGCTGCATTTGGATGTTTTTATGTGGATATTTGATTGATGGGATGAGGTGAAATATTTATTTTGTGCATACATTTTTAATTTGAACAATCTGTTTTTCTCCAGCCTCAACACAGTGTTCCTGACATCTTCATCTGGATGATAAGCAATGGCAAACGTATTGCTTACGCCCGTGTCCCTTCCAAAGACATACTTTATTCTAATGTGGAGGACGAGACTGGGAAGGACTGTAACAAAGTCAAAACAATCTTTCTCAGGGTATGTGTGTACTCGCTATTCCAAAATAACTATCCAAAAGGCACCCAGTCTCCTAAGTATTGAGTGCTGAGTCATATTCCCTGTTATTATTTGCAATGATGATTTTTTTTGAAGCTATGAAATTGTTTTGTTCTTCATATGTTAAAGATCCCTGGAAAGAAAGGCTTTGGGCCTGCTGGCTGGACTGTGCAGGCCAAAATAGAGATTTACCTGTGGCTGGGTCTGACTAAACAGCGCAAAGACTACCTGTGTGGCTTGCCCAATGGCTTTGAGGAGAACAAGCTGTCACTGGGACCATCAGCCCCTCCCATCAGCCTCACATACATGAGTAAATCCATATTTCAGAAATACTAATAATTCCAACGGGACATTTACAAAAAATTACTTTAAAATGAATAATCTATTGGCCTCTGTATCTCTTCACAGTGAAACAGATCTTCCAGCTGAGGGTCCATATGTACCAGGCCCGCAGTCTGTTTGCTGCTGACAGCACAGGCCTGTCGGATCCTTTTGCCAGAGTTTTCTTCTCCACACAAAGCCAGGTTACTGAGGTGAGCGTGCTTCAAAACATGTCACCATACAAGGTCAAAACCAAATTCAGCAGGGTCCTCAATTCGGTTCATGGCCAAGCCTACATTTTAATGAAGTACTTTATTTATCGAGAGTTGTTTTTATAGATGATTAATGATGAACTATCATGACCTACAATGTAAAATGGTGCCTTTTGCTTCTGAGGCTACAAACTAAAAAACAGGCTGTTTCAGATGAGGTGTCTGAAAGGATTTTTGTCTTGCATTTGTTTCCCAGGTGCTGGCTGAGACTCTCTGCCCAACGTGGGACCAGCTGCTGGTTTTTGAGAATGTGGAGTTGTTCGGAGAGGCCACCGAGCTGCGCGATGACCCTCCTATTATTGTCATTGAACTGTATGATCAGGACACAGTGGTAAGGAAGGTTCTGAATAGAGGTGGCTGTCTGTTTCCATCCGAACTAATGACAGTAAACAGTCTAACTTCACAGAGCTTGAATTTCCAGATAGCAACAGTCTTATCTTGCTCTTCAGGTCATCTTAATAATGTAAGAGTCTGTCTGTCTTTCAATTAAAACGTAAGACTAGACATGTCATTGAAATACTAATGTTCCGCATTTGAATAATGCAATAATGTTATTTCATAAATAATACTATTGGAAGTTGAGTCAATGCGTAAGTTATGACACACAATATCTAAGTTATTGCTGCAAAGTTACTGTTTGATTTTTGCTGTATGTTTCTTTGTAGTTACGATGCACCACTTTTGTTATCATTAGCAGCCTGATAGGAATTATATTTGAAAGAAGCCGTTTTCTGACTGACAATTTTATATTTGCTCCTGTCAATAACACCATTGTTTTGGATGACCCTTTGGATAAGTAGAGTGTGGATTCTGATGGTTTGACGTATTGTAGAGGCACTGTACTGTGTGCAGAGAAGATTGCACTGTATAGCTAAAGGCATGCAAGAGGAATAAGATGTGCCTCAGTGGACTTTGTTGCAATTCACAACAGTTCACAAGGATGGACGGTGTCCCCTCGGTCAACTTATGCCTGTTGCATTCCTTAGAAATGAACTTTGTGCTTTTTGAATGTTGGCAGCAGAAGTTTTGGAGTCTCCATAACCACTAACTGCAAGAGAGATACAACAGCACTTGACAGAAAAAATAATTTGCCATGAAATACCCCTGTTTTGCAGTTCACTGGTTATCCCAGGTGTCTTGCTTTTGTTTTGGATTTTTTTTTTTGTACATTGTTTTTTGCGCTTTTGTCTTCATTGCTCCTTTGTCTTTCCTCTGCCGAGAAACATGTGCATATAAAGCCGTGTTTCATCTTGTAGGTGGGGTATGTCAAATGATCAATGAAGTACTATCAGCAATATTAGTGACCATATTGAAGTGATTTTTTTTAATAACATTAGCACTGATTGCTTACCTTGGATTGGACATAGTAGAGGAAAAGACCGTTCTTTCAAAGATTCAAACCAAAATTTATCTTTGTGGTCTGGACCTTTGCTCAAGATTTTTGCACCTGACTTACAAGAGAATGCACTTCTCCTACCATTATCATTCCAGGGCAAAGCCGACTTTATGGGACGGACCTTTGCCAAGCCTGTGGTTAAGATGGCGGACGAACACTATGGACCCCCGCGCTTCCCCCCACAGCTGGAGTACTATCAGATCTACCGTGGCAACTGCACCGCTGGAGAAATGCTGGCAGCCTTTGAACTGCTGCAGGTCAGTGTGCCAAATACAGGGGGGGGCACCATCTAGTTGTGAAGCTGATCATCATGTTCACTGTCATGGGACGACCGTATTGAAAGCGGGTGATGCATAATGCTTCCTTGTGTCATGTGTCAGATTGGTCCCAACGGGAGAGCCGACCTGCCTCCCATCGATGGTCCCACAGACATGGATCGTGGCCCGATACTCCCTGTACCACTGGGTATCAGACCGGTCCTCAGCAAGTACAGGATTGAGGTGAAGACTTCCTTTTAGTTTTTGCATGCTTACAAGAAATGTATTGGACTAACTATCTTTTGTTTTCAAATCTAAAACAAGTTACTGTTTTCAGATAAACTTTGTCAGTACTTGTATATCTATCCTACTTATGTCTATCCTTGTAGGCATTTTTTTAAAATAGTCAAAAAGTGCCAGACCTCAATCTCTGTAAATCCTGACCTCTTATGGTGAGTAGTACGGTGCCTGGTTTTGTCCATCTGTAGAGGCCAGCAGGTCTTGACATCACCTGCCACCAAGTTCGCACCCTACTTTTCACCACTGGAGGTCAGGCTTCACACAGATTCTCACACAGGCTCTTTAACTGACCCAGCTGTATTTTTGACATAGCGCAGGGTTTCAACATGCAATCAGTACAATAGTATGAGAATCACTTGGTGAACATCCCGATTCTTCAGGTGTTGTTCTGGGGCTTGAGGGACCTGAAGAGGGTCAATCTGGCCCAGGTGGACCGACCCCGTGTGGACATTGAGTGTGCTGGCAAAGGAGTCCAGTCTGCCCTCATCCCCAACTACAGGAAAAACCCCAATTTCAGCACGCTTGTCAAGTGGTTTGAAGTGGTACGTTATCATTTGGATCATTCCAGCAACATTCGCTCACTTGCTTTTATATTTTAAACAGATTGATATTTATATTCCTCACACATTATAAGGCACTTAAAGCTCCTGATGTTAATGTTGAGTCAGCAGCTGTTTAATCAATGAATGTAGAGTGATGTAATGTATACTCTAGTAGACTGTAGTAGTTTTTGCACTCCTTTGCAGTGTACATTACATGATGTTGTTACTGTCTTATTTGCAAAGTGAGTTAGTGTGCAGTGTGACCCTTAAAGTCAAACAAATTCCTATTCATTTATTAGACTTGTCAGTTAATTAATTATCATTTTTACATATCTATATATATAATATATATTTTTTTCTTTTTTTTCTTTCTCAGGACTTGCCTGAGAATGAGTTGCTTCACCCACCACTGAACATCCGAGTGGTGGACTGCAGGGCTTTCGGCCGCTACACACTGGTCGGCTCCCACGCCGTCACCAGCCTGCGGAAGTTCATCCACCGGTCGTCAGACAAGCAGGCCAACAACTGGACTGCCACAGGTATCCTGACCCTTTACAAACTAGAATGTGGTGTCATATTACACAGTGAAAGAAGCTGTAAGTAAACCTACACTGATAGGATTTTATTGATTAACTCCATTTCATTGAAAGCTTAAATAATTGTCTGTTCTGTGCTAGTATCATGAAATTGTTCCTATGGATGAAATGAATCCGGCTCACCACAAATTTAAAAAAAAGTGTAATTTAGCAAATTCATACAGCAGGTTAGCTTGTGAAATCTGTGTCAGTATTATAAATCTTTGAATAGTGAAATAGCGATAACACCGGCTTATCTATAGTATTCATATTTTAATGACATTCATGGCTGCTGTGAAAAATGATGATGTGTCATTCTTTGTCTATGTGTCATCTTTCAGACGAAATTGTTGTTGTCAGCATGGATCAGGAGCCTGGGTTTAAGAAAATGGACACTGTGGTCAAATTAGACTCTGTAAGTATATACAGTATTTTTTTTATCATGTGTAACTTCTTTTTTAAATCCATGTGGTCCCACTGAAATAAAAAAAAAAGCAGAGATCAAGCCCAGAAAAAAACTCTTGATATACAAAATTTTATCACTAACAATAAAAGAGCAAAAATGAACAAAATGAGCAAAAGAGCCAAAATAAATACATGATTTACATGATTTAATCTGGTTTTCTACCTAGTGCTCGGATGCTGTGGTCAAGGTTGAGGTAAGCATGGTGTGAGTGTGCCTTGGTTGCTTTTCATTATAAAACAAACAAAAAAAAAGTTTAATTTCATTTCAAGAAATCTGAAAATGTTGCACACTCTTTGTTTGAAAGGATGATGAGAAGGATGGAAAAGGGAAAAAGAAGAAGAGGAAGAAGGGTGATGAGATTGAAGAGGAAGAGCTTGATGAAAGCATGCTGGACTGGTGGTCCAAATATTTTGCCTCAATTGAAACTTTGACAGAGGTGAGAGACATAAAACAGCCCATTTATTATAAATGAGCACTGACTGTCACAGTTGGATAAAGTTCAGATTTTTCAAAGAAATGTCAGTCATAAAAGCCCAAGGAACCTTCATTAGCCCAGAACAGATGTCGTTTTCTTGTGCATTCTCGCTGAATTTTTCTTTCAGTCCAGTTCAGTTGTACTTGGGAAAACTGAGCTTACAGCATATGTTCCCCTCGAGATAACTACAGTTTAAAAATAACATCCTCCTCCTATAGGCTCTCAAGGCTCAGGAGGCAGCTCTTTCTGACTCAGAGGAAAAGGATGACATGGACCTCGCGGATGGAGGTAAAACCAGATGAGGCAGCAGAGTAGAGTCTTTGATGTCACGTTTAAATGATCCCTTTTAATCTTTCATGTGCCTCTGTGACAATCCTGGGCCAAAAAGTAGCTGCAAATAATTCTTAGAGTTTGTTTTAACATGCTGAAGCACCACAGTGATGAGGGCAAATCAAATCAACGTAAAATTGACTTTTAGATACGTAGAGATACTTCTTGGCACTCTTAATCCTGTACTATTAGTCCCAGCAGCCCTGCTCATCTGGCCGCAAGTAGATTAAAACAAACCAAGTAGAACAATTTGCAAATACTTCCTTGACCCAGATGTTAGTTTACCTTTCAGATCCAATTCATGCATGTTCATCTTTAATCATCTTTAATCAACTCATTAACTCAGATTGTGTTTTTTGGCTGCAGTACAGAGTGAGCCCATGCAAGTCTCATAGCCCAGGAATGCCTCCACGTAGACGCTGACATGAATCCAAATTTCTGCCCGTGGGACCCTCCGCTTCTCCCTTTTACATGCATATCGGTCATATGCTTGCCATGAAAGTTGTCAAATAGCAATTCTGATAAAATGCTGTAAGAACACTGAACAAAGATTAATAAATTCCAATTTGATATGTTTCAGATAAGTGATATAAAATTTATTTGAAACACACATAAGCTATCAAAGAATCATGTATTTATGAGACCGCTAAGTCTCCGGTCATGCTGTGCCAACCAGGCTGCACAGCATCACCCATTTATAATCATGAAAGTGTGTTTTGCGTGCTAATGTAGTATGCATTGTAAGAACTGTATGGTGCATGCAGCATAAACAATGTACTCTACGATGTAATTCAGATGTTTATGTGAGCACTAACAGAAGGGGATGATTCACTGTGAATGATGACGGGTGCCTGCCAAGCTGTGAGCTAGACGCCTGTCCAGCTGTTGTCAGCCCTAAAGGAGCCTGTCAACCTGCCAAGTATCCCTACTGAACTGTATACTTTATACAGTATACAATTCAATAGTATGCTTGCCATATGCATTAGCAGTCGGTTTGCCAACTTTCATGTGGAATTCATGTCTTGAGTGCTCTGCCTCCCCGCCCCCCTCGCTCCCCCGTTCTGTCCTCACTGCTAACCTGCACTCAGATATCAAACCTGATGACTCTCCTGTGAAAGGCACCAAGAAAGGGAAAGGAAAGAAGGACAAGAAGAAGTCTGCGGATGCACCAGAGAGGAGAAAGCCAAAGCTGGATGAGCTGAAGGTACTGAAATGCGTTCTGCGCAAACTGCGCCGCTCAAAGGGCTCTCTCACTTAATATAGGTGTTCAAACCCACGTGAGAAAATACTGACTTTGTGTTTTTATTCCTTTGGCGTTTCCAAGGTGTATCCTAAGGAACTGGAGAATGACTATGAGTACTTCGAGGACTGGCTTCACACTTTCAACCTGTTCAGGGGAAAGGGAGGCGATGATGATGACCAAAATGTGGTGGATGAGGACAGGCTTATCGGAAAATTCAAAGTAAGAATGGACCTTTTAGGGTGGCATTCAATCTAGCACACTGATTGAGTTAGTTTGATTTAAGTTGTGTTGCTTGTCTATGTCTAAATTTGAAGTACATCGATGGTTAATCTCATTATGGATTGTTATTGTGTAAGGATAATTGTAAGGATAATTATTAGGTTTAATGAATAAGAAATGCTTTAGATAAAACAATGAATCCCGAGCAATGACATTTTTTTCCAGAAATGTATACGGTATGTTAGTATATTGGAAATTAATCCTTCATTTGTCACCTTCTGTGTGTGTGTGTGTGTGTGTGTGTGTTAGGGCTCAATGTGTGTGTACAAAGTGCCACCATTAGATGATTTTTCGAGAGATATGTCCATGGACTCCAGCATGGGAATGTTTCAGAACATCCCCCATAATGATCCAGTTAATGTCCTTGTCCGCATCTATGTCATCAGGGTAGGTTGTGCACTTTACTCTCTACTGCTTTTCAAAGTGAATACAGTTGTAAATATTCTGTCGTTAGAACGGTGAAGAGGAAGGATTAATTTGACTCCATATGAATATAAATTTCAAAATGGCTTTCCATAGGCAACCGATCTGCATCCAGCAGACATAAATGGGAAAGCAGACCCATACATTGCAATCAAACTGGGAAAGAATGAGATCAAAGACAAAGAGAACTACATCTCAAAACAACTGAACCCTTTGTTTGGCAAGTAAGTGTAAAGGCTGTCTTTCTAATAATGATCAGTATTGTTTATACTTTAGAAGGTTGTTGGTAGCAGTTGTAGTTGTACTCATTGAAATTATCCATATCTCAAACATCACAATATTATCCCAAATGTAATTATTCCTTCAAAATGTAATAAATGATGTATTTCCCCTTCTATCAGATCCTTTGACGTAGAAGCCACCTTTCCGATGGATTCAACACTAACAGTGTCGATTTACGACTGGGACCTGGTGGGAACCGACGATCTGATTGGAGAAACCAAAATTGACCTTGAGAACCGCTACTACAGCAAGCACAGAGCCACATGTGGCATTGCATCCAACTATGCCATGTAAGAATCAAAGAGCGACCTTCCCGCAGATGTTAACACATTGTACTTGAGTCAGTTTTAGCATTTGTTTCATTCTGCTTTCTGAGTTTACCGCACCATATTATTTCAGATAGCACATGGTATTTGGTTCATTCATGGTGTAAACCTTTCCTGTATAAGGCTGTTGTATCAGATCATTTTGGTTTGAAAGCATTTTTTTTTTCCAGGCGACTCTAATTGCATTTGCTCTCTCTGCAGCCATGGCTACAACGTATGGCGAGACCCAATGAAACCCACACAGATCCTGGCTAAGATGTGCAAGGATGGCAAGCTGGATGGGCCTCACTACGGCCCGGGAGGAAGGGTGAAGGTGGAGAACCGTGTCTTCATGGGGCCAACTGAGATCGAAGATGAAAATGGTATGAGTTTCTTTCACGTGGTGGAATGGATTGGTTTTTTTTCTCCTATTGAATTGAGTTAAACTAAATGACTACCAGGAGATGTGTAAAATGTCTGCATGGGAGGTGATACAGCACTTTGTCGTGATTTTACGGCTGTGCTTACTCTAAATTGCTTGGGATTAGAGAATCTGCTAAGTGGCTAAAATGTAAAAATGCATCGGTGTGATTTAAAAGGTGTAAAAGATCATCATATGAGTGTCATACATAGACAGTTAGCATCAAAACTTACTGTTGTTCTACTGTGGTTCCTGTCATCACAGTGCATTGAATAGCAAAGAGATAAAATCAGTCACTGAGGTAATTGAGGTCAAGTTTAGTTATTTTATTTGCACCTATAAAGATGAGGAAGCACAGAAAAAGGAGGGGAAAAATGCAATTTGTGCAGCTGAGGTAAAAAAAACAAAACTTAGGCTAATGTAAAAACAAAGCATCTCACTTCAAAAGAAACACGGAAAGGGTATTTGGTTGTATACTTTGATTTATTTGATGTTTGGCAGGTTTGAAGAGGAAGACGGATGAGCACTTGGCCCTGTCTGTGTTGAAGCATTGGGAGGAAATCCCCCGAGTGGGCTGCAAACTCGTCCCAGAGCATGTGGAGACCAGACCACTCCACCATCCTGATAAGCCCGGAATTGAACAAGTATGTAATGCTGGCTACACTCCAGCCAGCTTTACCTTTCATCCATTGTTTATAGCCACAAATGACTAAAAAGCTTGCTTTGGATGCTCACAGGTTTTGTTTCCTTGTGTTCACTTGCTTTTAGGGGAGAATTGAGATGTGGGTGGATATGTTCCCTAAGGAGATGACTGCCCCTGGACCTGCCCTTGACATTTCACCAAGGAAGCCAAAGAAGTATGTTCTCTATTAGCCCCTGGGGCCAGTAGGATTTATGAATACATTTTTATGTAGTGGCTTAAGCCAGGCTATTTTCCAGATGGGGAAAAAGGTTCCAGAAAACCTCCAACCAAAGGAAACATACCTGGTCCTAGAAATAGGTTAAAAAAAGGCCAGATGGCTATATGAATTTTCAAAGTGGTATCGTTTTGAATATCAGTTCTTAACCAATAAGCAGTAATAAAGTATAACAGCCAGAGAAACATTTCTTTTCATAAATTATTTTTATGGCATTTCTGCTTTACTGTACAGTGCAGTCAACAGAGAAACAAGAAATGGGAAAGAGACAGGGGAATGACATGCGACAGTGTCACATGGTGTATGCTTCAGACCACTGAGCCACCAGGACACCTTTCTAGCATTTATTTTGGAAAAAGATACACAATTTGGATCTTTGTCTACCTCAGTTAGTGAGTAAAGTAGTAGAAATTGCTGACAGACTTATGGCATAACTCCACCAAGGACATTTTACACTCGATCTCTTATTCTCCTTTTAGTTACAGTGATCTGTAAGTGACAAAAAACAGTAAAGACACATTTTTACAATAATCTAGCTAAATTAGGTATCAAGAGAAACACATAGTGAACATCACAATGCAAAATACAGTAACAACACTGCTTGTTGTTGGCTTTTTTCCTTTTTTCTGTGGGTTGCACTTTGTTGAGCACTTCATAATGTGAGTAAGTTGCAGAAAGAGATTGAGAGTGATATGAAAAGCAATGGGTGGAGTGTATTTTTTTTTTTTTCCATAGCAGATGCTGCATTTTGCAAGATCGAAATCCTGGTACCTCACAAAGGAACTGCTTAGTCATTGGTATTGATCAACAATCCAGCCAACCCCTTGCAGATATATTATGGCTGTTTTGTGCTTTGGGGTAGTAAAAATTTTACTTATTGCCCCTTTAAGAGTGTTTTGCCAATAGCACTTGAGCCAAGACAGCTTTTTACTTGTGTCTTTATAGCTCAATTTCCTGGCACTGATCAGAACATTAACCCCAAGTGTCATTATACTGTGTATCTTGTCAGCAGGTTTTTCTTTTTGCTTGTTTCCAGGTTTGAACTGAGGGTGATCATTTGGAACACAGATGAGGTCGTGCTAGAGGATGATGACATCTTCACTGGCGAGAAGTCAAGTGATATATTTGTGCGAGGGTAATTACAGGCTACATATGTGTGTTTGGTGTGTCCTTTGGTGTGTATTTTTCTCTTTAAATTTAATTTCCCCATCTGTCATCTCTCTCTCTGTAACAGCTGGCTGAAAGGGCAGCAGGAGGACAAGCAGGACACCGACGTCCACTACCACTCCATCACAGGGGAGGGAAACTTCAACTGGCGCTTCGTCTTCCCGTTTGACTACCTCATGGCTGAGGAGAAGATTGTCATCTCAAAGAAGGACTCCATGTTCGCCTGGGATGAGACTGAGTACAAGATCCCGGCTCGCCTCAGTATTCAAGTGTGGGATGCTGACCATTTCTCTGCAGATGACTTCTTAGGTGCAGCGGTCATTCAGTTACAATACCTGTTGCCTGACTAAATCATTGCTGATAGCAGAGTTAAAACATGTTTTGGTGCTTTTTAAAAGAAAAGAAAGTAGGAAATGTAAATAACACCATCACAAACTGGGCTCTCTATATGATAGGTATATTGAAGGATAAATGCTAAGTCATGGTTTCTTTTGCAAATTGGATATGCTGTGTTTTGTTAAAGAACCAAGTCAGTGGTTTGATAAAGCTTCATGTCATTGCCCATCATTAACTTTTTGTACATTTTTAAACAAAACTTCATAGGTGCGATCGAGCTGGACCTTAACCGTTTCCCACGTGGTGCTAAGACTGCCAAGCAGTGCACCATGGAAATGGCGACAGATGAAGCAGATATGCCCATGGTCTCCATCTTCAAACAGAAGAGGATCAAAGGCTGGTGGCCATTTGTGGCCAGAGATGAAAATGATGAGTTAGAACTCACGGTAGGTAATAGGCGGTCATGATCGGAAAAAATGGAAGAATTTAACAGTCTGCAAATAAGTTGAGCATGCAATTGAATTGTTGTGGTACATTTCTAAAGTTTTTTTTTTTTTTTTTACATATATATAGCCACTTGGACACCAGTAAATGTATCCTGAGTGCTTCCCTGTTTTACATGTTTAGATTCAGTCTTTGCTGTTGGGCAAGGAAATGAACATTAAAGTATATGCTATGTAGCTCCAACAAAGTTCAAATGAAACAAAACAGGCCTATCAAATAATTCTACCTGAATTATCCAAAATTACACGACAAAACACGTCAAGTGAAAAGCAAAAAGTGCTTAAAAACTATTTCTCCAGGATCTAAATGCATCAAGGAGGTGACAAAGCGCCCGTGCGATCTCCTGTTACATCCAGTCGGTGTTTGTGTGGCCACCAGGAGCTGCTGTTACTTAGACTACCGACATATCATTTTCAAAGACAAATGGCTCCAACATGAGTTGACTGATAAATTGTAGGTTTTAATAATACACAAGAATCCTACACTTTGCCCGGTTCAAGAGTGTGTATTTGTGTATTCAGTCTGTTCTGCATCATTGCTGTTGCTATAATTGTATCGTTGGTACCATGACCTGGATTTCACCTGAGGATGTGTCTGTGATGTGTAGTGGGAAGAGGCTGACTGCAATGGAGTTGGACAAATGCACTAATATATACAGAATATCACTCTTCTGATTGAGCTACTTGAATGAACTGTAGATAGATAGATAGATAGATAGATAGATAGATAGATAGATGTACTTTATTGATCCCAAATTCTCTTATTGTTACAGCAGCAGGTTCTCCAGACATTGCACAGGAAAAAAATCACATATCCTATAAGAGTAATAAAACAATACGATAAAATAAAATAAATCGATAGAGGATCTGTCTGTCATGGTGACACTGGGAAGGGGACTTACCTTGAGAGAGCTCTATAGTCCGTTATTAATATGAATGACACTGGAATCATCAAGTCAGTCTTCGGTGTGCAGTATAGACCAGTTATGACTGAGTGTGTTTGTGTTTTCAGGGCAAAGTGGAAGCAGAGCTGCACCTCTTGACGGGAGACGAAGCCGAGAAAAGCCCAGCCGGCGAAGGACGCAATGAACCAGACCCACTAGAAAAACCCAAGTATGGAGGATGTTCCCCTACTGTCCCATTCTCAACACCTTCATCTTTCACACTGCTGACCATTCATCTGAAATGTTGTTGTTTCTTTTTCTCTCTCAAATGTCATCATTTACTATCATTTATTCTTTGGTTTCTACTCTTCTCCCAAGTTCTAACACAGACACAAACATGCAGTGTGTGCAAAGTGCGTATGGGGCACATGTACACACACACACATGCACACTCACACACACCTTTAATTCCAGCTTCAAAATGCATCGTACAAAAAAAATGAAACTGCAAGATTCAATAAAACAACATAAATACATTTAATAACATTATAAATCAAGAATGAATATAAAAGGACCCTACAAGACCCTAAAAAAAATAATAAAAAAAACATAAATCAGACTTAAAACATAAAATAAATTGACGATCACTTTTACGAAATGAGGAAAGACATCTTTACGAATTTACTACAACCAACTTCTGGATTTTATACGTAGGATCTTCTTGCTTTACGTGGTAAGTTGCTGTTTCTCTGTATCTCTTGTGTATTCCTACCTAGTTTGAATCCTCAAAGTAAATAGTTTTTCTTTCTTACCTTTTGCTTTGCCTCAGTAATTTCAACTACATTTGCATCTAGACTAACTTACAGAAGACAGCAGCAGCAGAATGGTCCATGTGGCTTGAAGTCAGTCAGTGTTACTAGACGTCTGTGTTTTCTGTCCCTCCAGCCGTCCAGACACCAGCCTTCTGTGGTTCCTCACTCCCTTCAAAGCCATAAAGCACTTGGTCTGCAACCAGTACAAGTGGCTGGCGATCAAGATTGTCACGGCACTTCTGCTGCTGATTATCGTGGCTCTGTTCCTCTACAGCACGCCTGGTTACATGGTGAAGAAAATGCTGGGCGCCTGAGGTGTCGCTCAGACGCCGCCGCACAAAGTCTCAGCGGTCTCACTCGTTCCATGGCTTCTATCTACGTCCCAATATCTACAGTTCCCCCTCAGTCATCTCATTAAAAAGCAACACAATCAAGTGGATTTAAGTACACATACTGTAGCCTGTAGCCATAAAGATAGATAACAGTCAGGATTTCTGATATAAAGTATACTCTCCTGAATCTGAGGAAGCTTTAACACTTTGTTTTGATATTAATGTTGATTTTCAACTAACTAAATGAGTTCAGCAAGCTATCATGTGCCTATTTGATACATCTTTAGAGACTATGTAATCTGAACCCCAACTAGAACCTGTCCCCTGTCCATAAGGTTAAGCCTAAACCAGACACTCAGTATCTATAGACGTAGTTTTCAGTTGCAGGTATCACAAGTATCAACAGGTTTCATATTCACCATCGTCATTTGATAGTAATGGTCGAATGACATGGGTTTTTCAGTTGCTGATGCCAGTATTTAGAGAGCAGGGCCAACATATAATGCCAATAGCATGTTTTTGTTTTGTTTTTTTGGCACACACAATTGCTGAACTTAAATGGACATTTATTTGACACCAATGTTATTGGCTGCTTTGTCTCTGAGAAAAAAGAGAAAAAACAAACTTATGACTGGCTGCCTGCAGATGTGTCTGCAGATGTTTTTTGTTTATTGGCCTCATGTGCGCATATATTGGCTGATGCCAGTTATCTCAAAATGCCAGATATTGGTTTGAATAATCGGCTGACTGATTAATCATCTGTCTCTACATGATAGTTAGTTGAGTATTAGCATTTGACTGTCCAAATGAAGAGTGACAAGAAAGCATACTCTAGACTTCTGTGACATTATCTGTGAAATCAGTCTTTGAAAATCTTTGCATATTTTTGCCTTTTGACAAAAAAATAACATCATGGAAAGTGAATATTCTAGGCTTTGTTTCTGGTTGCCAGTAGATTTCTATTTTTGAGATACAAAATGAATATCAAGTTGGAGGTGAATGAACTCTCCTTTACTGAGAAGGACAAAGAAAACAACTAACAGGGGAAAAAAATCAACGATCCATCATTAACGGATAACAGAGAAATCAAGAGAGACAGGAAGAAAAGCCCAAGTCCGTGCAGTTTCATAGAAAACACCTGTGAAGGAAATCGAGGGTGAAATTAAAAAGGCAACACTTCCAGATGATAACCTCTCATCGGTACCGAGGGGGGCGTGGTCCTGATGAGCTCTGGAAGCATATTTTATGAAGAAGTGAGACAACATCTATTAATTATCACAATGACGAAAATGTGGAAGACGAGTTGGCTGGATGAGATCCCAAGTATGCTGCTTCACATGTTGAGCCTGGAGGTGCGATTGTAATGGCTTGGGCCTGCACTTTATTAATGAAGTAACTGGTGACGGTTACATCAGAATGAATGCTGAAGTGAGCACAAGAACTCTTATTCAGAAAAAAAAATGTCCCCAAACTCTATAATGCAACAAGACATGCTACAAATTTAACCGTGAAGTTCAAGACGAGATGGAAGACCATAACGTTTCTCAGTCAGTGTGTTGATTTAGACTCAGAAGCTCTGAGTCTCACTTGATCAAGAGGAAATGGAGGCAAAAAAAATCCAAAAAAGCTACAACTGAAAGAAGCAAAAGGCTGGCACAGCATCTCAAAGGAGCCAGCTGTCTGGTCTGACCATGCCTGCACTAATGCCCCCTGGCTGTGTGTGTTAAATACAGTCTTGCAATGTGGTGATTTGGATTTGCTACTTTTGAGCTAATGTCTTAGTTTACCTATCTTTGTCAGTAATCTGTCCACGTTTGCTTTGGTTTACTGTGTTTATTGTGTACTATATGTATTTCCATTTGCATTTTTTGGTCACAAGCATGTAGTACGTGACTTGGAATTTGTCAATAAAGTTGAATACAACTGTTCCCCGCCATCTGAATGACAGAGAAAGAACAAGATGATCGTCCGATGGAATCTGGACCCATCATTCTAACCAACTCTTGTTTATCTCTGTGCTCCACCAGCCGTCCAGATACTGCCCTCCTTTGGTTCCTCACTCCCCTCAAAGCCATAAAACACTTGCTCTGCAACCAGTACAGGTGGCTGACCATCAAGATCGTCACCGCTCTCCTGCTGCTGGCCATCTTGGCTCTTTTCCTCTACAACATGCCGGGTTACATGGTGAAGAAAATGCTGGGGGCCTGAGTTCAACCAGCAGAAGCTAAATTCTTCAGTAGGGTGTGCACTGAGTAGTTAGTATGTCTTCTTAGCCTGGGAATCTCTTTGCACTTATTTGCCATTTGACTAAAGAAAAAAGTAATGCATTGTGAGCACCATTAGAGTAGCAGTGTTACAAGAAATCGTATGTTTATTGATGAATTGATTAAGATAGCTAAGGCATAAACATCTCGGCACACCACCAATTTTGCCTATTTCTTCAAATGTGATTTTCTTTTGGTCACATTTTGTGTCTATGTGCCCACTAAACTCATTCAGCATCCATTTTTCACAGACAAAATTTGATGTAATTGGAAATAGAAGATTTCAAGTAATATAAGAAAGTGACATGTATAGTAAAACACAATCAAATGTGTTTGCTTGAAATTTAGATTTTCTTGCTTTAACAATGTTTTTTTTTCAAGTTTGCAGTGATTTATCGTGTCTTGTTACATTAACATTTATTTCTTATGTTTTACTCAATTGGGTGTAGTCAAACTGTGTATAATACTTTAAAGTGACAGCTCAGATTCTTACTCATATGATTGTATTTGTTGCTGTATGTGAGTGTAATACATCCACTGAGTTCGGTCCGTTTTATCCTAACAAACAAGTGTTGCAGTGCATCTTTCAAAAAAAAAAAAAAAAGCTTTGAGTCACCACTTAAGCCTGCATTGTGTTCCCATCTATATCTACTTCATTCATTTTGGAGCAGTATGCTCCCGGTGAAGCTCCTGTTCTCAAGTCAGGGAAGGATTTGACAGACCAGACTCAAGAGATGAACTGAGCTCACATGCAGCAACAAGTACGACTGTATGGGTAAGAATCTGAACTATCCCTTTAAGTTTATGAATAAACTGACCTTTGAATGATCAACTTTTCCAGTAGTCCTTGTCGTCTGTGTGCATCTGCCCTTACCCTTACATTTGTATGTATGAGTGGGTAATGAGAAGTGAAAAAGGCCTCTCCACTGACCCAGCATGCCTTCTCACTTCTTATACCAATACATACAATTATGAACTGTGGGGCTAAAACACATTATTTTCAACTGTAAGCATCTTCTCCATCCAACCTCCAAACCAACAGGACATCACGCTCGGTGTATAGGTAAGTAGGTCTTACCTCGGGTGGCATTAGTAACTTCGATCCACTGACATGTGGAGCCCAAGAATGGCTGTCAGTCCGTGCGTCTGTCCGTTCAACACCTTACGCCAAGGCATATCTCAAAATCTATTGGGTGGATTGACATTACACTGTATGAACATGTGTCCCTGTCAATTTTGGTGACCTTTTGACCGTCTTACACCACCATCAAGCAAAATTTTGCCTCATATATGATATTTCAAAATCTATTGGGTGGTTTGCCATTAAATATGGTGAACACGTTCATGCTCCTCAGACGATGAACCTTGTCGATTTTGGTGGCCTAATGACCTTTCCTCCAGCACCACGATTAGACCAACGGGGCCCCGGCGACAGAGGATCCACACTCGTTAGGAACAACACTCCTGTATATACAGTATATATACAGCTGTGTTGTTGAATGGCTTTGGCACTGTCTAACTGTTTTCAAAACTATTTCTGTTCCCTACCAGCCGCCCGGATGTTGCCCTCCTCTGGTTCCTCATTCCCTTCAAAGCTGCAAAGCACCTGGTGTGTGACCAGTACAGGTGGCTGACCATCAAGATCGTCACCGCTCTCCTGCTGCTGGCCATCTTGGCTCTTTTCATATACAACATGCCGGGTTACATGGTGAAGAAAATGCTGGGGGCCTGAGATCAACCAGCAGAAGTTAACTTCCTCAATAGGGTGTGCACTGAGTAATTAGCGTGTCTTCTAGTCCTGGGAGTCTCTTTGCACTTATTTGCCATTTGACTCAAGAAGGATGTATGCATCATCATATGAACACTATTAGAATAGCAGTACAATAAGAAATCTTATGTTTAATGCGTAAACATCTTAGCCTCCTACAGTCCTACAGTTGTGTGATAACTGCTGTAACACCAGTTTTGCCTATTTCTTGAAATGTGATTTTCGTTTGGCAGTATTTTGTGTCTCTGTGCCCACTAAACCCATTCAGCATCCATTTTCACCTACAATATTGAATTTAATTGGAAATAGAAAATTTTGAATGATACAGGAAAGTGACATATTGTGAAACACAATCAAATGTGTTGGCTTGTGTTGAAATGCAGTTGGAATTTCCTGCTTGAGCAATGTTTTTGTCAAGTTTGCATTGATTTATTGTGTATTTATTGTGTTACAGTCACATTTATTTATATGTTTTGCGCAATGGGGTGTAGTCGAACTATGTATAATACTTTAAATTTGTGAATAAATTGACCTCTGAAATATAAATGTTTCCTATAGTCCTCATCAGTGTACACTACCAGTCAAACGTTTGGACACACCTTCTCATTCAATGTTTTTTCTTTATTTTTACTACTTTCTACATTGTAGACACATACTGAAGACATCAGATATATGAAGCAAGATATATGGAATTATGTAGCAATGAAAAAAATGTTAAATAACTCTAAATATGTTCTATATTTTAGATTCCTCAAAGTAGCCACCCTTTGCTTTGTTGACAGTGCTGCAAACCCTTGGCCTTCTCTCAATGAGCTTCATGATGTCGTCACCTGAAATGGTTTTC
>OMLB01018104.1:0-17692 GCA_900302555.1 Myripristis jacobus | reverse complement strand
CCGGGTGGTTCTCGGCCACCAGGCCCCTGCTGGTCTTGGACAGCTGATGAACCGTCTCGGCATAATCCTCCACCGCCTGCTCCACGATCTGATGCTTCTTCAGCATGGCCACCGCGCTCTGCTCGTCCTGCACACACACACACACACACACACATGGATTGTAGATGTTCAGTGCTGTAGAGGTCTTGTGCGCTGATCTGCTTTACATGTGAATGCGTGTTGGTGCAACACCAGAGGCCCCGCCCACCTTGGCCTTCTCCTCTGACATCATGTACAGCTCCTGCTCGCTCATCCAGGCCTCGGCCTCGGCCGCGTCGAAGTAGTACTGCTGGGCGTTGTGCGCCTCCTCCAGGCGGGCGTGGCGGCGCTCCGTCTCCTCCATCAGCAGCCGCCACAGCCGCTGCAGGTCGGCCAGGCGCTGCCGGATGGTGCCGGCGCCCTGCGACTCGTCCTGCACGAGGCTCTGACTGCGCTCCAGGATGTCGTCGATACGAGGCTGGTGACCCTGGATCTCCTTCTGCAGGGTCTGCACACGCACACACGCACACACACACACACACGTTTTACTCTGCTCTCACCCCTCACTTCTCCATCATCATCATCGTCCACACACTGACTGGCGCCTGCTTCACGAACATTTAAACACCAGAGATCTGATGCAGCATCACTGATCTCACCTTTAAATTGATCATTTTAGTCATTAGAAATATACTTTTAAATTTTTTTTTAAAAAATTATATTTTGTTGCTAATTTTACTAACTGCCTTTTTCCCATGCTGTTGAGAGGAATCAAGTGAATAAGTTTGGAAAATGAGCAAAAAAAGGATTTTTTTCATGAAAAAACAAAATACTTCAAAATGACAAGAAAACTTGTTTATGATTATGAAATGATATATTTAAAGATCAGATCAGTGATGCTGTCAGATTTCTGGTGTTTAAACGCTCGTGAAAAACTAATTTTTTTCCTCTGTAATTTGTAGAGCGTGGTCTTTACCTGCTCTACCTGTAAAGCGTCATGAGATAACTTTGTTGTGATTTGACGCTATATAAATAAAGGTTGATTGATTGACTGATTGATTGATTGATCATGTCCTAACATCCCCGCGGGGCAGCAGAGCTCAGCCAGGTGTGCAGCTCCAGCCGCCCCAGGCTCACCTGGTTCTTCTTGATGAGCAGCTGGACGGTCTGCAGGTTGTGTCCGTGGTCGGTGGACGTGGCGACGGGCATGCGCTCCTCCACCCAGAGCTGCAGGGGGACAGACGGACAGACGGGGCGTCAGCACACCTGTCCGACAGGTGCGCTGACTGCACCCCGTCGGCAGGGTGGAACACCACCGGATCACATGGACGGCTCTTTCCTGATGAACACAACAGCTGGAAGAGGAACCTTTCTAATCACCTGAACCTGAACCAGGCCACACAGTCCCAGTCAGCAGCACTGGGATTAAGATGTGGATTAATCCAGCTTTAGAGAGGCTACTGAAGGGTTTTTATCCGTGTTTACACCTTAATCCTGACGTGACTTCCTGTTTGAGTTTTTGCAACACACACGGCAACCCGACCGCTCGGTGGCTCTTCGCTCTCTTACCGACTTTTATGGCAAATCCATGAACTCACACTCTGAGAAAGACAACAAAAAATCTCAACACTTTCTGGGAGAGGCGGTTTGACGGCGGATTAGGGCCACTGTAAGGAGGGGAGGAGGGGAATATTCTGAGAAAAAACGCTGAGATTTCTGAGATTAAAGTTGTGAATTTAGGAGAAAACACTTACAATTTTTTTTGAGGCAAAAAACTGCGTTTGTCTTCTCCTGTGGGATTCAATCAGAGGGATTTTTTTTTCTCGCCACATTACCCTCCTCCCCCGGCTGCGGACACTTTTTCCCCTATGATGGCCCTAATTTTGAAAACTGGTATGTGTCACTGCACACTTTATTTATTTTTATACCCTGTCAGAACACAGAATGTATGTTCACTGCAAGATTTCTAAAATATCCTACACACGTGTGATCTATAGACATATAGAAATTCTATTTGTAGAAAGTGAGCGTCCCTGCGTGAAAACCCGCCCTCCCCTTAGACAAGCGTGCCCCGCCCCCTCCTGGCTGTGTGATGCTACTGCTAGCAGAGCGGGAGCGTCAGCGGACGTACGATCTCGTCCTCCACGTCGCGGTTGAACTGGTGGATTTCTCTGGACGCCATCAGGAAGTTCTTCCTCCTGCGCAGCGGCTCTAGCAGCTCCTGGAACTTCCTCTCCACCACCTGGCGGCGGCCGTCCACCTCGTCCGTGTCCTTCCCCTCCTGGCCGAGCGCCTGCACCTGGCTCTGCAGCTCCACCACCTCCCGCTGCCGCACCTCCACCTGGTTCTCCAGCATCTGCAGGGCAGAGCAGGCCCATAAAACTGATGCTGCTAATACTGCTAATAATGCTAATACTGTTAATACTGTTAATACTGTTAATACTGCTAATAATGCTAATAATGCTAATAATGCTAACACGACCAGTATCTGCACAGGCAGAGGAGGCCCCTGTAGGAGGCGCACAACCCACACTGCTGCTTATGCTGCTAATAGTGATACTGCTAAAAACTATGAATACTACTAATATTACTACTGCTGATGCTACTAATAGGCTACAAGCAGCAGAGACACTGATTTAGAGCCTCTGCAGGTACTAATGGAGCTGCTCTGGTACTACTGCTAGCACTGCTAATCTGATACTGCTGCAACGTTTAGGGTAAACTACATCACAACTACAGCCGCTGCTAACGCTAGAAAATGTTAAATTAGTGTGCTACCCCTGATGGATTTATTATCGAAGCTTTAAAATGTCTTCAGAGTTTGACTAGGCAGTTTGGCCGCCCGGACGGCCTGCAGCCCTCAGAGCTGTGAGTCTGGTACCTGCTGCTTCTTCAGCAGGATGCTGACGGAGGTCAGGTCCTTGCCGTAGTCGTCGGACTGGATCTGGCCCTCCAGGCCGGCCAGCCACTTGTCCAGGTCGGCGCAGCTCTGCGTGAACAGCTCCGCCTTGTTGGCGTCGAACAGACACTGAGCTTTGGTCTGCGTGGTGGACTCCAGCTCCTCCCACATCTTCTGCAGCGCCGACAGCTTCTCCTTCACCACCGCCTCCGTCTCCGGCTTCTCCGACACCAGCAACATGCCGTCCTGAGGGGAGAGGTCAGAGGTCAAATCCTGTTCAGTCTGTCCTCCCTGCATCTTGTCATCTGTTCTTTAAATATTTTATCTTCTGTATTCAAGAGATCTACAGAGCGCATGACGGCACTGAAACACCCAAAGCAGCCATACACACCACCACAACAATGACAAAGGATATAATCAGTAATAAATGAGTTAAATTCATTCATGCCATAAAAATAGTAAAATCATATGATAAACAAATTGAAAATAAAGAGACAGTTAAATCCAATGCAAAAAAAAAAGAAAAAATATTCTGTGGTTTTGCACATTTTTCAGGGAGTTTCTGTCCAGTTCCTCAGTGAGAACGTTGTCTTCTCCAGGAGAACCCAGCTGTGGCCTTCTCTATGTCTGCTGTTTATATTACATATGCATATTTTACATATGCTCAATTTCTCATTTATTGTTGTAATATTTTATAGGATTAATGCACATATTTAGACTTGATGCACATGATGCACACACTTTTTTAGTTACTTCTAAGGCACCTTTTTCTATTTCTTGTAATTTAATTCTCCACTTGAGAATTTGAGTAACTGCGACTGATGAAAGGTTCCCCTCAGGGATCAATAAGGCATTTTTGCTTCTGATTCTGATGTGATATATTATATTATTAGATATATTATATAGCAGCGTCTTACCCTCTCGATCTTGTCCAGCCACTCCTTGTTGGACTGCAGCTCGGCCATGAAGGCCTGGTGCTTCAGCCACTTGCTGTGCAGGTTCCTCGCCTCGTCGTACGTCATGTCCTGAGCCGTCAGCATCTTCTCATTGATCCACAGAGACAGCTGCACACGCGCACACACACACACACACACACGCACACACACACACACAAAGGTTACTGGACCGACGTCACATCTAAAAACTGCTGTGTTTGGTGTCTAATGTGCGCAGTTTTGAGTCACTTTTATTGTGTTGATATACAAACACTTTGAAACTTGTGCAAATTCACTTGATCTTTTTCAGAAACATTAGATATTTCAATTGACATTATAAGACAATGACCAAATATTTACGACAAAGTTGACCAAAAAAAACTGTTTTTATAACACATTTTGTAGTACCTTTCTTGTAATTTAATTTTGAATATATATTAATAATAAATATAAATCAACTGAACTGAATTGGGCCTTTCACAGGCATTTTGACAACAGAAACAGAAAAATGGAACGCTGCGGCGGGAGCGGGGCAGTGAGGTGGACGTCAGCTCAAACTGACCTCCTGACAGTCCTGCAGGAACTTCTGCAGGTCTCTGTTGTCCTTCAGCCTCATCAGCAGCTCCACTGCTGCCTCCCTGTTCTTCTTGTGTCTGAAACACAGACCGGAGGAACCAAGTCACAACAGGATGTAAATAAAACATTCAGACCCTGCCGGCAACAAATCAAGCTGTACAAACAGTTCCAAGACAGTGGAGAGACTTTACAGAAACGATGTACTGAAATGCTCGATAAGATTACCAGCAGAGGAGATGTAGCTCTGGAGTAATGATTGGTTTCCTCTAGGGGGCGCTGTGTGCCCGGCATCTTGTGGGCATCGATATGAGTTCATGATGTGCAAGTTACCTGTCGTCGATGGAGGTGGCTCTCTCCTGGATGCGTTCGGCGTTGATGTTTCCGTCGCTGGCCAGCCGCCTGCCGGCCTCCACCACACCGTTGATCTTGTCCTCGTTGGCGTCCATGGTGGTCATGAAGTCCTCCTGCTTCTTGATGGCGGCCTCGGCGCCTTCCAGCGTGGTGGGCATCTCGGTGTGAGCCAGGACATACTCCTGCAAAGCCACAAACAGCCAGGCTGAGGACAGGCTGCATCTTCACTGGTTTTTCAATGAACTGATTGAATATTTAATCTATGAAGTGTCACAAATATTGACAAATACTGATGGGACGTGATGGGTGAATTTTTGCAATTTTTGCAATTAAAGTGTACAAGTAGTAAGTCAAAGGCAACTGAACTTTCTGTATAATCTGTGAAACGTTTTGATCCTCATTTGAGAGCAAAACATCTTAAAGTTAATGTATCTGAGTGACCCGTGTGATTAAGAGTCTGCATCAACAGCTGGTACGTAACGTCATATTGATACTGGGGGGCGTGACAACAGATCTTAACTCAACAGTGAAGAAATTCAGAACTGCATCACCAAATATTCATAAATCACAAGTCTGGACTAAGTTTGGGTTTTATAAGAGAGAGAGGGAAACTTTGCTGCAAAGTGTTTTTGCAAAACGCAGCGAACAGTAGTGAAACACACAGATAGGACCACTAATCTGGTGACCCACATCCGGAAGCGCCATGGGGTCATTTTGGGGGAGCGAGTGACAGCGCCTGCAGGGTGGTTATGTCAAAATGTACCCCTACACCCCACTGCCTCTGCATGATTGCATTCTATTACAAAAGCCAAACAGGATTTCTTGTTCCAACTATTCGCAGAACTACAGCAGTAATAGAATCAAAATGTAAAGACTGACACAGCTGCACTGCATCTCATCACATTGTGACAACCCGTACGTATCTGGAGGCTTCATATTTTTAATCAAGTATCCAGATGTAAATCGAATCTTTCCCAGTAGATGAGGTGCACATCCCTAACTGACACTGCTTTGTCTTACATATGTTCTTCGGTTCTTCAGGAATGTTTACCTGGTTGTTGCTGAAGGCCTCAGTCTGCTCAGTGTGTCAGAGAACAACTCGCACATATCTGGAAGTAGTAAGTCAATGGAAACTGGACTTTGCATGTAATCTTGTAGATGTTTGCTATTCATATGAGTAGCTTAATCAGTTTTGCTGATCAGATGAGAAACAGATTCAAGATAATGCAGAAAGTCCAGTTGCCTTTGATCCACTACCAGTCGAAATGCCATGACCTGGGTGGCTCAGAGCCTTCATCTACACTTTATCCATGTAGAGCTGAATCAGGATCAACTGGACTGTATTTTAGATTCTTGAAGACATTCCACTTCTCATCCATGAAGCTTCAGTTGTCTTCCCATATGTATCTGGAGTATCTTAGAGACTCGGAAGAATTTTCAACAAGCACTGCATCCTCGTGTTTTTCACACCCAGCAATACATTAAAACAGAAGCTGGTCCACCCAAAAGGCTGCACACCCAAAAACAAGAGGAGCAATCTGCAGTCCAATGCAGTGAGGAATGACAGACCTATGTATCGGTGAAACCAAACAAGAAAAGCAACCCAGGAGGACCAACTCCTCAGGTCAAAACTCAGGAGTTTACCTGCACCTGAAAAAGGGACTCTCCCTCTAGGACCATAAGATTAATCTCTTGGACAGGGAGGACAGATGGTTGGAAAGAGGAGTGAAGAAAGCAATCTATGTTAAGATAGAGAAACTATCTTTAAGCAGAGGAGGAGGTCTCAGACACCATCTGTCTCCAACCTACAGTGCTGTCCTGTCTTCATTGGAAGTTTAACCATTCACTCTTGATCTCTCCTGACCCTTACAACTGTTGTTCACTCCTGGAATCAGGTGACCATAACAACACTAAAGAAGCAACTGAAGAAGCTTCTTAGATGAGAAGTGAAACACCTGCAAGAGTCTAAACACAGTCCAGCTGACCTCGATTCAATGCTACATGGAGAGCCATGCCCTGGATGACTGAGAACCTACACAGACATTTCATCCACAGGTAACAAGAGTGTGTTTACCTGGTTGTTGAGGAAGGCCTCAGCCTGCTTGGTGTCTCGGAGGAACAGCTGGTACGCATGGGACTGCCACAGTAGGTTCTGCCGGTTCTCCCACATCTTGTGTAGTTCGTTCCAACCGGTGTCGAGCGCCTGCAGCCTCTGTCTGAGGAACATGTATTGGGCATCGGTCTGTCCCTGTGTCACCATCTCCCCCATGTCCCGCATCTTCTGGTAGTCTTCCTCGTAGTTGTGGATCTCATTCTTGATGCCCTCGTGCTGGGCCAGCAGCTTCTCAGCCTCGGCCAGTGTGTTAGGCATGTCCTCAGAGGCAATGGCGGTCTGTGTTCGGGACAGCCAGGACTGGAAATCATCCAGCTCCCGCAGGAACTGCTGCAGCTTGCTGGCCTCGCCCAGAGACTCCTCACGGTTCTTCAGAGTGTTCTTCATCTCCTCCCACACAGCGTTGATCTCAGCCAGGCGGCCTGTGATGGCCTTAGCCTGGTCCGGGTGCTCCTCGGCTAGACGCTGGGCTTCGCTCCGCAGATCACCCAGCTTGTCCTCGATGGCGGCTAGGTCACGCTCCATGCCGGTCAATTTGCGCTGCAGGGCCATGACTCCAGTCAGGTCGTTGCCCAGCTCCTGCGTGGACTCAATCACCTTCGTCTTCTCCTTGATCCATGACTTGGTCTCATTGCAGTCGAGGTGGTAGTTCTGGACACCCAGTGCCGAGTTCAGGGACTCTTTCTTCTGGTCCACAAGGTCACGGAACTGGCTCCACCTTGTGGCAGAGAAGAGCAAGTCACTGTGTGAGACTACGAGCACATCCATAGTTTGTTGTTGTTTTACAAAAATGTACTCGTTTTTTGTATTTGGTTCATTTACATTCACACCGGCCAATCACAAGTTATAATGAGCGCTTAAAAATAAAAATCACAAAAATAGGGTTAGGGTTAGGGTTAAAACAAAAATCATGACTCACAAGCAGCTTGTTTACTGGACAGAATTTGTTTATAGACTAGACCTCCTGGAACTTTCTCTAACATGATAGACTTGTATCTTATTCTATAGTGTGACTGCCTTTCCTAAAGCAAAAGATAATGAATATAGATTATTTATGGCTCCTTTAAGAACCAGTTTCACAGTTTAAGGAGTTGCCTCATGTCCATCTTTCAAAGATCAACCTTTCCAAAATGTATTCTAAAGAAGACCCTTTGTGCAATCGCTGTAAAGCCTTTCCTGCAAGTAAACACTGTCAGAGTTACCACTGAAGGAATAAAAAAATGTAAGAAATTGAGCAAAAGAGTTAAATCCTTCTGGACCTGTCCTCAGCGTACCTGTTGTTGAGTTTGTCCTGCTGGCTCTTGATGTCCTTCTCACTCGGGTGGCCATTGTGAATCAGCTGTCTGGCGATCTGGTTCACCACGGCGACACGGGACGCCTGGTTGTTCATCTCCGGCTCCAGACTCTCAAACCTGTGAAGCACATAGACAGTACCAGTGTTGATTATTACAGATTATTGGTAATCCAGCACACCAGTAACTTAGATTTAGGATTGATATTCCTTTGCAGAAAAATTGAAAATTGCAGTGACAAAATTTACAATTCACAGTTCTCTACCAAAACTAAAAAAACACACTTGGAAACTAAAGAAAAATCAAACCATAACTGCTGATTTTGTATATTTTTATATGAACAGGCAATCTGAGCGCCAGAGGTGAGGACAGGATCTGACCCTGGATCTGTCGGTCAGCAGGATGACATGCTGATAATTATTCTGCAGTCCCCAGCTCTGAATTATGGAAGTAATTAACGAGATAATTATCTCATAATTCTGAGAAAGGTTTTGATGGAAAAAAGAAAGAAAAATGTCTAAGATAATTATCTCATTCAGGAAAACTGCAGATTTCATGGATGAAAAATTCTGCTGCGTTTCCAAATGAATGAGATAATATCTTGTTAATGTAGAATGTTGTCTGTCCGGACCTGTGCAGTTCACAGAGTTGACCACTGGGAGGTGCTGTGTTTCTATACTGTGAACCGACAGCTGTGTCATTTTAACCTCTGAAACCTGGATGGATGTCTGATTTCTTGTGAAAGGCTGCGTTCAGATGCTTTTCACAGGCATTTAAGCCTTTGAAACCTCAGCAAAAAGGCTTGATTTCTTTCGAAAACACAGAAAAAAGGCAATGAGCAACTTTTCACATTTTTTTCCTGTAACATAATTTTAAATATTTGATTATGATAATGAAGGCATCTGTGAAAGCCGTCTGAACACAGCCAGAGCTCAGACACATTTAATCACAGGAAATCTGACATCCATCCAGGTTTCAAAAATTGAGTTCACTGAAATGTTTGACTCCTTTTCCACCTGGTGTTTCCATCCATTATCATGTGGCGCTTAACCAGACTGCTTCTAGATATGTTTAACAAGCTGGTCTTTTCAAATTGTGAGATAGTTTTGATGTTTATGTGGCAGCGCTGCTACACTGAACACACACACACACACACACACACACACACACACACACGCCCAGCCCCACCTGTGCTGTATGACCTCCAGGTCTTCCAGTTTCTCAGGAATCTCCATGCTGTTCAGCCACTGCTCCTTCTCATCGATCCAGACCTCGCAGGCGTTGGCCTCGCTGAACATCTTGTAGAGCGCCAGTGCGTCCTGCAGCGCCTGCTTCCTCAGCCTCGTCAGCTCCGCCACCTCCTTGTAGCGCTCCTCGATACCCACCAGCCGGCCACGCACCTCGTCTGACTCCGCCTCCTCCTTGGGCAGGGAGGCCGCCTGCTCATGCAGTGAGTCGATAACGGGCCGGTAGCTGGCCACCTCTGCCGCCGCATCCTTGTGTTTCCTTACCAGTGCCTGGGTAGAGAACTCGTCGTGGCCTGTCTCTCCGCTGGAGACGATGCGCAGGGCATCGAGTGTCCAGGCATCAGCATCATCTGCATCCGCCTGGAACTGATGCAGCGCCAGCGCCTGCTCCAGCCTCCTCTTCCTCACTGCTGCCAGCTGCTCCAGCGCCGCCCACTGGGCCTGCAGGTCGGCGATGCGCTCCCGAATCTTGGCGGCACCAAAATGGCCGGCCTTCGCCATGGCCTCGCCCTCAGCGATGGTGTGCTGCAGGTGGCCGGCACGGCCGCTCATCTCGTCCTCCAGAGCACGGTGCTGACTGAGAAGTCGCAGCGCCCCCGTCAGGTCCTTGCCGCCCTCATCAGAGGACAGGATCTGCTCCTTCTCACGGATCCAGCCCTCCTCCTCTGCCATCTCCCAGAAGAACTTCCAGAGGCGGCGGGACTCCTCCAGGCGGGCACGGCGCTCAGCGGCCAGCTGAGTCAGCTCCTGGTAGCAGAACTCCATGTGAGCGACCCGGTCCTGGATGACCTGGGGGTCGCATGGCTTGTAGCCTGCACAGACACACAACCTCAACATCAGATCATCTGGAAGAACAACAACGAACCTAGAACCTGCCTGACCTGCTGAGGAGAGGATGAACCTTTTGGATTATGATTTTTTTGAGGGTGGGTGTGGGGGGGTGGGGGTCCTTTCTGCCTCATTGGACAGTGACAGTAAAAAGAGACAGGGAAGACAGGAGAGTGGGACGGCTGCCCGGCCCCTATGGTAACAACATGTGGTACACACTCCACCTGCTGAGCTGCTGAGGAGCCACAGGATGAACCTTTTTCCTGATAGATGACCTCATGTGACACCACTGTTTTCATTTTGCATCATTTATTATGAGACTTTGAAACCACAAACAAAGAATTTTGCTTGAACAGTTTTGCACAGTGTCACTAAGTGAAGAACATAAAGAACTGTCTTCAGCATCTGAATGGCATACGACCATGGGGTGGATTTACACTTCGTAGGGGCAGCATTGTGTTGCTGATTTAGCTTAACTGACTTCCTGTGATTTAAATAAAATTTCACTTTCAGTATTAGGGATAATTCGATATTGATTTTTCCAGGGATGATACGAATTATTAGCAATCCAGGACACAAATAACTTTTTCTCAGGTCTGATATTCATTTGCTGTAAATCTGAAAAGTAAAGTATCAAAATTTCCAGTAAAACTGAAACAAAACTTGTAACCCTTCTGCCCTTAAGGCAGGTATTTCAGAAGGAATGGCGGAGTGGTCTTCATATCAGCTGTTACCGTAATCAAAATGATGATACAGATTATTCAAACTTTATGAAAATCGGCCACAGTAATTGTCCGGGACTGATGGTCAGTATATTCCTGCTGAGGATACTTCATTACTGAACAGCATTTCTGCTCACCATCGCCGTTGACAGAGAACTTGCTGGCGTTGGCATTGACTCCCTTCACCCTGTCGGCCTGGATGGCGATGTCAGCCTCCACCAGCGCGTGTTTCTGCAGCAGATCCTCCACCCCCAACAGATGCTTCCCATAGTCCTGAGACAGCAGCAGCATCTGGGACAGACAGACACCGTCAATACCACCAAGATCCTCCACTGCTCTGAACTTCCTGCAGCGTTCTCCAACATGATTTCCGCATCTTCATACAGTTCTGCTACTGGCACATTTAGAATTGTGCTAAGAGAGTTATATTTTCATCTTCTGCAGACCAAGGCTCCCCTCCAGCCTCCGAAACTTCCCTCCCTCCATATGCTCATCTCATCCACCTAGTCCATGGTGTAAAGTTTGCATTGGCTAAAAACTCCACTAAGATTCCAGCAAATGCTCCAGTTTATTAATGAATTTGACAGGAACAGGAACATGTCCATGTCAGAGAAGCTGGGAGGAGCGTTCATGAAGCCCATGTTACTGTGTCAATATAGCCAGACTACGGTTCAAGGGATGGTAAATCTAAATGTGCCAGTTTTTCATTAGAATATCCCTAACCCTAACCCTAACCCAGCACCTGGACAAACTAACGGCACCGACTCCTGCGTACCTTCATCTCGTCCATCCAGTCCATGATGTAGAGCATCTCCTGGAAGACCCTCTGCAGGCCCAGGTTCATCTCCAGCCTCTGCCTGCGGGCCTTCAGCAGCTCCAGCAGGTACTCCCACAGCCGGAGGACGTTGTCCTTCCTGGCTGTGATGCGTTTGATGTCATGGTAATTCTCCAGCTCCAGCTCCCTCGCCACAGCAACCACGGCCTGGACACGCTCTTCGTAAGCTGCGATGTCCGTCTCAATCGCCTCGTGCTTCTTGGTGGCCGCTTCCACGGCCTGAAGGTCAAAACCAAAGTTGTCCTGCAGAGAGAAGATCCGTGTTAACATGACAGGAAGCTGTCCTGTGTTTGGTCCTGACAAGGCTCAGCTCACGTGGCCTGAACGCACCGTCAGCTTGTTAATGTTTTCATGATCTGGACTCCCAAACTGACTTTCATGGGGCCCGGACCCCCACCTGAAGTAATTTTGCCCTGAGAACTGTGGTATGAAGACATGTTTTTGTTTGCACATTAGGTAATAAATTCTTTACTTGTTCTTCATACTTTCTTTGTACTGTGACAGCTTCTAGTAACTTCATTAATATTAAACCTTTGAAATTCTCTTGATTTCACTCAAAAATATGTAGCAAATTAGCAAAAACATATTAATTACAATTTTTTTTTTTTTTTTTAAATCAAGAAAATTGCCAGAAAATGTGCAAAAAAATGGTGGTCCCGTGATGCTGGATCAGATTTGTTGTCTTTAAATACCTGAGATATGTTCCTGAGGACCCCCCAGAGGTCCCCGGACCCCACTTTGAGCTAACTTGTCGGCATGCTGAGGCTAACGTGTGATGACCAGCTTCATCAGAGCGTGTGTACCTGCGACACCAGCCTCTGGTTCTCGCTCAGCCACGTTTCTCTCATGGCGGCCTTGCGGTCGAAGCGCCTGGCGAGTTGTTCCAGTTTCTCCTGACGAATCAGCTCCGTCCTCAGAGCCAGCTCCCGCTCATGCTCCGCCTTCTCCAGCCGCTCCCAGGCCTGCAGGCAGGAACACCAGCCTCAGCCTCAGCATGTAAGCACATATGTGAGGTCTGTTTTCTTATTGAGATTAAGTGTACATCTTTTAGGTGATGCTGTATGTATAGACAATATCAAATTCAGTGTATATTCTATGGTCTTTATGATATTTTTGCAGGCTAACGTGTGTTCATGGCCTCTCAGTGGTCGTCTGGCAGTCGTCTTGCAATTGGTCTTTTGTTTTTGTCTTTTCTATCACATTAAAGTCTTGTTTTCAAGGACCCCTTTGAAAACAAGAAGGTTCATCTCAAGGGGTTTATCATGAGTTTTTGTCAGAAACAGGTGAATGCTGTTGGTGTGTCAGGATGTACTCAGACTGACTGACTGCCTGGATGAAGATGCAAGTTGCTGCCAGTGCAGAGCAGCTCTGACCTTGTTGATATCTGAGATGAGTTTGCCCTCTCTGGGCATGTAGACCTTCTGGTTGTTGGCTCTCATTTTGCTCTGGATGGTGAAAAGAAGAACCTCCAGGTTTCCCTTCTCTGTGAACCTGAGGAGCAGAGACAGCCGGTTAGGAGAGGAGGAGGAGGGGGAAGAGGAAGCAGAGGATGATGGAGGAGAAGGGACAGAGGAGGTAGAGAGGATACCAGGGATCGACTATTATTGATTTTTTAGGGATGACACCGATATTGATTATTAGTAATCCAGGGCACCAATAACTGATATTTAGTGCCGATATCTTTTGTAATAAATTTGAAAACTGATGTGTAAAAATTCAGTGTTAGAAATAACAACACAAATGTTGCTTTGAATTAAGAAAATATTTAACATAATTATAGTGGTGAAATTTGGTGAAAAAATACAAGAAAATTACCTCTCCTCCCTAGAAAATGCCTAAAAACAAGAAAACTATATTTAAAAGAGCTATTTCAAAGAGGATCTTTTAGGCATTTCTGTTTTTTTATTTGACACAGCAGAGACAGATGGGGGAGGGGACAACCTGCAGCAAAGGGCCTGAGGTCGGATTCAAACCCGGGACACTGTGGTCAGGACTCAGCCTGAACGAGTGGGACGCACTCGGAAATGTGGCCCTGCCCACTGCCCACTCGCTTTTGTTCAGTCTTAATGGTAGTCATTTTGACCATCATGTCCATCAAAACTATGATACCAATTATTGGAAACTCTGAATATCGGCCCCGCTAATCGAGACTGATAACTGGTCGGTCCCTGGAGGAGCAGGAGGAGATAGAACACAAGCTGGAGGTTCTGTGGTGAAGGAGGTTCTAACTTGGGTGGTTTCTCCACGGTGCGGTACGTGTTGAAGGCCTGGAGCTGCTGCTGAACTCCGATCAGCGAGTTGGCGAACTTGCGGTTGTTGAGGATGATGATGGTCTGCTCGATCCACTCCAGCAGGTCTGAGGCCAGGGACTCGTACTTCTCGATCATCTTCTCTGTCTCTATGGCGTTGTCCAGCACCTGAACACACACACACACACATACACACACAGGTTCAGGAGGTTCAGGTTCAGGTGTCTTCTGTGATGTTGCACCTTTTTCCCGTTTATCTGCTGCATTTCTGTCTTGTTTTCTTCAGTCTGTTCTGTACTGGAAATTTCTGAGCTATTTTTTTCATCTGTGTTATCCTCAATTGCACCAGCCTCACTGGGTGGTTCTTAGAAATCTATCTTAGAAAATCTTAGAAAGTGCCAGTGACACTGAGATGCTATAACTGTACCAAATATACCCAGTGTTCACCTTAAGATCTATTATTGGACTAAATCAAGAATTGGACACTTCCTGCTGTTTCAAGTGTTTCTTCTCTTGTTGTCCTCAAAAAAATTCCCTATCTTCTTTATTAAAAATATCATTCCTTTCTCCTTCTCTGTGACTCAGTGTTCAAATATCACCAGGCATACAAGAGGAATATTTTCCTCCATCTGTTGTTTGGTTACCGTGACTCCTGACTTGCCTCTTGTTTGCGTATTCTGGTGATCTAGGAGTTGAATCTTACTCTGGTTAGCCTCACTGTAAGCCACAGATTGTGAGTTTTGTGTGCTTGTTCCCACACTAATCTGTAGAAATCTGAAAACAAAATTTTCATGATGAAATGTCCACACCAGTGTTTTCACACTGGTTTGGAGAAACTGGTCAAAAAACTGGCTTCAGGGTCTTTAACAGGCATGTGCAGAACAACACTTGGATCACTTCGCCCGGCATGCTGAGCGGTTTGGTTCTGGATCACATGACATTACACGTCATACATCACCAAACCCTACATTGTCAACGATTTCGCGAAAACCAGCTTAGACTAAAGCAGCATTTTAGTGTGGACAGAAAGACAAAATGTGACGGACCTTGCCGATACGTTTGCCCTCCACCTTCAGAGCCTTCATCTTAGAGAAGTAGTGGTAGTAGGTCACCACGTAGGTGATGACTGACTTCTCATCTGGATGGTCCACGCTGATATCTGGAACAGAAAAACAACATTTGTGCTGCATCACCATGTGAGGAGTGGCATCTGCACTCTACAAAATGACTGGCAGCACTGATGGACATTAAAGAGACTGAGGTTCTCTTTAATGGACGGAAAGTAACTTCAATCTTTCTGTTTTGAGGTAGAAAGAAAAATATCACAGCTGGATCAAACCCACACATCCACATATGTTCATGAATTAATTTTTTGCTAAATTGTGGGTACATTAACAAGTGCTTCACATAACGCATCAGCTGATACTGATATTTCAAATTTTAGCAATAACCTATATTTGTGGCCGATAGTCATTTGTAGTAAATTTGTAAAATGCAAAATTTACTGTGTTAGAAATGCACACATAAACTTTACTTTGAAAAATTGGAAAAAGAAGACTGTGTTAACAATAATTACAATTAGATATTCAATTTACCAAATGTTGTTTTTTTTTAACTTTTACATATTTTCTTGATATTTTCTGAAGCTGCGCTCAGATGTTTTTCACAAGCTTTTTAGTAAAACTGAAGACATCCAGTAAAGCTGAACGAAGACTATATCATATCGGCCATCATTTAAATTAAAGATAATTAGTGATTATCGTCTGTGACTGATCATTGGTTGATCCCTACATCACAAAACTAAGAAACATAAATAAAAAGCAGCGTCATCGGCGTAGAGTCCCTGTTATTTTATCCGTCCTGTGGAGGATGGGGTTCGGAGATGTGGCTCACCCTCTGGGTCCAGCAGCTTGGTGAGGCCCAGATGTTCCTCTGCCATGTTGAAGGCGTTCTGCAGGTTGTAGTGGGCGTTGGACTTCTTCAGCTTGTCAAAGTCAATCAGATCCGGTCTGCAAAAGGACAGAAGTTTATTTACACCGAAGCACCACGGCTGTTCAACCACTCCAAAACCTGTCTTATAAAGAATAAATCTGTCAGTGGAGTGAGAAGAAATTTGGTTGTTTAAAGGATTTTCTTGAATCAGAGGAGTAATTTGTCTTATTTTAGGATTGTTCCACTTGCTTCTAGAAGATCCATTAAAGCACTGGATACAAGTGAAATCATCAAATGCTTTTACTTGCCTTCACCAAAACACAATGTTAAGAGTGTCTTTAATTTCTTAGATGTTCCGTTCTGGACATGATACCAGAGGCACTTTTTTATTCTAATCCAGAGGTTCTCAACCTTTTCAGCTTGAAACCTCCCAAAGTGAAGTAGTGGCTACTCACAGCCATCGGATGCAAGAGCAACTGCACAAAATGTTAAACAAATGTTAAACAAACCAAATGTTCATTTTTATTTTCGTATTTCTGGTTATTTTCCTGATTAGCTACTAGTCATGTTCATTATTTCACAAACAGAAAGATGAAATCCCTGATGATGAAGTGAAGTAAAGACATATTTTTCAGATTACAGGAACCACCTCGTTATCCTCTGGAGGGTCTTAACCTCAGGATTAAGGACTAAAGCTTTGAGTCTAATAAACCCAAAAGTGGAAGTTAGTCCTTTGGTTTATTTTTGGACTGGAGGAAACTGAGGCAGCTGGAACGCAGCAGTCTGTAAACCGGAGCCGCGTGCTGTTACCTGTGTTTGTGGATGAGAGCGTTGAAGGCCATGCCGTCACGCCAGCTAGTGGTGAAGTTGTGGATGTTCACATTGGGATATCTGGAACAACAAGGACAAACCACAGCCACTGTTAGTGTTGACAGCAGCCACAGACTCGCAGAGAAGAGCCTGCACATTTCAGCTGTAACAGGGCTGCTTGTTTGAACGCGCTCCCAGTGTTTGGCACTAGTTCGTTTTCAGTATTTTAACACTTCAACATGCAGCACTGAATAATGAGAAACCTAAACCTCTCAGGTTGTGTGAATTTTGTTTTGGAAATCAATCAAATTTGAGCTTGGAGAGGAAGAATAATCAGAAGTAGTAGTTCTACAAGTGATGTGGCTCCCAGCATGAAGCCAGGAGGGTCGTGGGGCGGCGGATCAATGCGTTAATGTCTCAGTAACAAAGGATAGTAATTTTTAAATCATGCAGTGAGTCTAGACTCATGTTTTGCATCCATAAAACAGCTCAGAGCAAGGATGACTGCCTCCTGATGACATGGGCACATTTTTCAAACGGAGAGCAGCTGATGTGCCTCCAAACAGCCGTGATGAGCGTTCCTCTCCAAAAGGCACCACATGGGAAGCAGGATGGATCATGTATTGATTATGGATTTGCAGCCTGTTGAGGACCTGCTGGTGTTTTCTTCATCAACAAATGATGATATATTTTTATTGATTTTCTCATAGTGAATGAGACGGTATTTCACAGATACAGATTAACTCTCTTTTACGTTGCACGGGTGTCCTCGCTTGTAAAAGTGAAAGTCTCACCCCGCCGTCTTCATCTGGCACCAGAGCAGCAGAGCGTCCTTAGCCGACCTCTTCTCCTTGTTGTCCTCTGTCTCCACACTGATGTCCTGGA
>OMLB01018103.1:16317-34364 GCA_900302555.1 Myripristis jacobus | reverse complement strand
AGTGATCTGATGGATTTCCTGGTCCCTGTTATGCGGTGCTGATTTTGGGGGAATGAGAGAGTGAATGCAGGAGCTGCCTGGCACGGTGGAGGCCTTCCTTGAGCCCAGACGAAGGCTTCCAGGGATTTGTCCAGATGAGCTGCTAAAGTCGTGTGGGCTGAACAGGCCTCAGGAGCTGCCGGAGTCTTTCAGACACCAGTTTTTTATGTGTGTGTGTGTGTGTGTGTGTGTGCATGACAGAGAGACAGAAAGAGAGAGAGAGAGGGTGTATGTGAGTTTGTGCATGCATGCATGCACGCAGGAAGACATGCCAATAGTTCTGAAGGACACAGGAGACTTACTTTTTCTGGCTTTGAGGGTTTTGCAGTAAGTGTTTTTTGATGGAGTTAAAAGAGTTTCCACTATGGTTTGATTGTAATGGGCTTTTAAAGGCTAGTAACAATACATATAATTTTACATTCAAGCTGCTGGTAGCTGATACCTCTTCAAATTTCACCATATTCATGCAAGAAAGGACAAGAATTCTCTCTTTTTTTGGAGAACGTTATTTTTTATCAGTGGGGAAAAGCATTTGAAACAGCTTGTGGACCACAGTGGGGCACTGAAACTCTCGACTGAACACAGACTAGCAAAATTCTTTTTGAGTTAGTAAGAGTTTATTAACGCAAAGTGACACACCCCACCTATTCAGTGACAGCAGAACCTGTGGGGCACTTTACCGCTTTGATGGAGAATTCATTCACAAGAAAATATTATTGAGCAACTCGGAAAAAATCTACAGTTATCCAAATGAATAAATAAATAAATAAGATGAAATGAAAAATCATTAGTTTTGTGTTTTGCATATCACTCATATCCCACTATTAATTAAAGGGCAAAGTCTAATCCTTTCGTCATTGACACTAAGCCTTAATTTCTGTGTTTATTCACCTGCATGTGCTCAGTCACATTTTAACACCAACTGAAAGTTTTCAGATGACCACACCATGCCTGGTATTTTGCCACTAACTGGATTATACAAGCACAAAATGTTAAAGTCCTCTGAAACCGGCTAAAACAGCCTCCCATGTAGACTAATGACTTCTAGAAAGACAGATTTTCTTTTTTTTACTTTTTTAACAATGCAGTGCTAAATTGAAAAAGCCATCTTTGTACAAAACGAGTGCCTTGTAAATATCCTCAACCTATTTGTAAAGGATTAATCTCCCTTCATTAGGCCTCTGCTGTATCATAAGCTAAACTTCGCTTAAGCCACAGAAATAGGGCCTTTGTTGACTGTTTTTGTCATTAAATTCAGTTTGCCCTGTACATCGTTTCCAACCTAAAAGCGGAGAATATCAGGGGGGAAAAAAATCAATTACACCTTGCACTTTTGTGTGTATGTCAGGGGCTTTTCAGCATTGGAACCTAATTAAATTAACCTCAAAGGGAGAGGGGCTGGAAGCGCGGCCGGGGCACTCGCTGTGCGTCCGATGATTAGCGCATCGATTTATTAAAATGGGCCAGCCAGCCAAGGCAAGACCCTTTTTCCCGCCGGGGTCTTGTTTACTCCAGTCTGAGAGACAGTTAGAACCGTTCTGCTTTGCACTCTGCATGGAGGAGTTAATTAGATGTGAATGAGCAAGCAATTCTGAGAGTCAGTGGAAATGGATGGATGGATATTGAAGAGCTGAGTTTAAGGGGCTGTGCTTTTTCTGTGGTGATGGGTGCAGCAACAAACTCTCAGACATTTTTACTGAGGCGTTTCAGGATGTATTAAAGCAAGACCGGCGAAAGTAAAAATGAGAAAAACTGCAGACCGTTTAAATGTAATGCATTTTATGGTATGTACACTAAGCACATGGAAAAGAGCTTCAGCTGAATATGATGGGTGGGGCTCAAAACCACGTCCCATGTTTCCCACTCCAATCAACACCTAAATTGAACTCACTTTGGCTCTGGAGTGATGTCATGAAATCATCTTAATGTAACTCCTGTCCCGTCATAGCAATACACATTATTTCCTGGCCCAAAGTTTACCTTTTGACCCCATCAAGTTCCTCCTGAGTTCACACTGATCTTACACAAGAACTACCAAAACATACATAACCTACATTCTGACACGCATACCATTCATTCTCACGCAGAAAACTCTCTCTTTCTCTTTCTCACTCGCTCTCCCCCTGACACACGCTCACACACAATGCGCTTGCATGAACGGATCCCAATGGAACATGGGATGTTGACACAACAATACAGTAGTGTGTCACACCGACCTAAACCAGGAAAAGGTAAACAAACAGCAGAGGTCAAGGGTTCAGGGTCCAGTGCCTCCTAATCCTCAGGATGGGCCTCCCAAAGAATCTGCTGCCACAGTGGGTCATCAGGATATCCTGGCACTGCACTGACTGCCTTTGTCAGCAAGCTGCTCACCATAACGAAAAAAAAAATACATATGCTCAAAACTACATAAAGGCGTATTAGCTTCTTTGGAGAAGCATGGCAGCCAGGATTTTATCCACAAGAATAAGCAGGGGGCAAGCATGTTCAGCAAAAAGCAGCACCAGACTTTAAAATATGACACAACACTGTAAAAAACAACAAAATACTCATTAAAACATCTTTGGAAATTGTTTTGGAACTCATTTTAAACAATACTGAAGAGTACTGATGTCACTTCAGTGTTCATTTTAACATGAGGCCTGAGTCAAAAAGTTTACTGGATATCACTGGTGCAAGGTAGATTGTTGTTTGCAAGTATCCCAAGTACTAGCCAATGTTAAACTATACACTTAACTTATGTAATCAGCGATTGATGGGGCATTAAAGGTGCAATACGAAAAAATTCTGAGGGTCGATGGAAGTGAGGACCCTTTGGAATCAGCTGACAAGAAACATGGAATAAGCACATAATTTGACTCTTGAGTCTGCATCGTTCCTGTTATTGGACAGAATTACGCGCATATTTCATGTTGAGTCTAAAAGAGGGGTACTCAAGTGGTTCAGGCCAGGAGCCAGTATTGGAAAATGAAAGGAGGCCAGGGGCGGCTGGATAAAACAAGCTATTATTGACTTTCCTTTCACAATGTATATATCCCTATATATCCTTGTCCTTCTGTAACTAACATGCTAAACACATCATGACACATCATAAGACACAACAGCAGTAACTTTAACTTACTGAAACCACGATAAAAGATAAAATACTAGAAATTACAAAACTTTTACCTCATAAAAAAAATTACAGGACAATTACAGTAAAATTGAAAAAAAAAAATTAAAAGACTGGAAAAATTACAAAATAATTCCCCAAAAATGAAAAAAGGGGTGTAAAAATGGGCTCCTGGGATTCACAGGGTTGAAGGGAAACTCTGGGATTACAGTTTCTTCTGCACATATCCTTTGGGATTTGATTGACTTTTGGTTGCAACCATCAACACAGAGTATGATATTTCTAAACTAGACAGCACTTATACCTAGAAAACATTTTAAGACTGAATAGATTGTTGATGCAGGTTTTCACAGGTTTTCAGTGTTGGCCTGTGCCAATGTTGAAATCCTGTGTAAACATTTCCAATGCTGTTTTTAATCTCAAATTTTTTTTTTCTGTGTCATAACATCATCAAAATTTGATGTTCATTTGGACCGAGGCTGAACTTGGCCACCTCTTGTACATTGCTGTCCACCAATCAATGTATCGATGTATTGCATGCTCAGAAGGTCTAGACCACTTTGTTCCTTCAGGAGAATCTGGAGTTTCATGCTGGGCTGGGAGCACACTACAAGACCTAAAATCCTTAACCAGTTTTTGAAAACACATTGCATCATACGCATAGCGGATTTCACGGATTGTTTTGTCCCCGCTCGAGGGGTTTTAGATAGATAGGGATCCTACTATACACAATATATAATAAGCTATTGTTAAATACAGTTTCCCACCATTTCCCCCAGGTCTGCCTAGTCCAATCCAAAGACATAATACAGCACGAGAGAAATGTCATTCAAAATTAGGTTCTTACTCACACTCCATGTGACTGATACAGGCTAATCCATCATTTCAAGCTCAGCAATGTCTCTTTTGTTCAGTGAAATAGGTTCCCTGTTCCCTGGAGGCAATGACTTGTGTTTATCTTCAACTTTGGACGACCTTAGAATGACTACAATTTGCAATATTTGATATACAGCACTCATTGTGCTCATTTATTTTGAGTTGGAACTGATAGCTGTAAACTTCTCTATCACACATATACTGTTTATCACAGTGACTCCGCACAGTCTGCAGACACTTTCTGCTTTTCGTACGGCCTGATGATGGAAGTAACACATGACCTTTCGTTGCTGTCGGGGTCTAGATGAAGTAAAAGGACCTTTCACTTCACTAAACTGACTTTCACCAAATTCTGCTGCAAAGGTACATCATGAGAAACAAGTAAACACATGGAAAGTCACAATAGTTTTCAGTGTGTGCCAGTAAAAGAGAAACTTTAAGAACCCTATTGGCTGTTTTCTATAGTGCTGCCATCAGTGATTTTGAATGTTTTGCCCATTTACAACAATTTACCCACATTTTCCATTGCAACAAATGAAATTCAAATTCAAATGTTTTGGTTGAATTACTCACTTTATAATGTTCTGCTTCTGCAGCTAACAAAGACAACAACATTCGTAAACCAGAGACCTCGTAATTTGCTGTGTGAAGCAAATGTTTCTCTGAGGACTGTTTTCCAGAGGAGAGACCGTTTCACATGCACAGAAATGTGGGCGACTTTTTTACGGTGATGGAATATTGGTGTGAAGAAAGTTCGAAGTCTCTGAAAGTTCATTTTCGTGGAATGACTGGAATGAATGGAAACCAACGGCGGGGTAACAGGTAAGAAAGAGTTCTAAGACACGACTGCTTGCTTAGCAGATTAGCAGAAACGGTAAGTATATATGTTTAGTAGATATTACGCTAAATAAGCAAAGTCTCTTGTCCTTTATGGTCCTTTATGTACTGATTGACAATATTCATGCCTGAACACAGAGCTATCTGTCATAGCAGATAATTAGAAGTAAAAGGTTATTTATGAAATCTGTTTTGAAATTGTTGTTTTTTTTAGCTTGTCTCATCTTAAGCTGCTTATCTGCAGTGTCAGGAATGTGGACCATACAGGGTCATTCCATTTCTTATGTTATTTGAAAAAATACTTTGCGGGATAATCCAAACATTGTTTAAGTACAACCAAACCATCAAGAGGGTGAGGAGTTTCTGGGCATGAGAGCGTACAGCTAATCTTAAAACAACATTACCAATGATACTCATGTTCAGATATTTCTTTAGCTTGCTGTTATCACTCACAATTACGGTATTGTTTGGATTCCCACAATGCTCCTCATATTTCCATTGGACTGGCAGCTCACTGATGGAGGGCCTTCCCTGGGGAGTCTAGAAACGCAGCCGTTTTCAATGTGTCTGATCCTGCTCCTCTATCCTGGGCTGACTGTAATTGGCAGCCTCTCCTCGTCATTGAGTTATTACATTTCCCCTCTCGGCTATCCCACGTACCCCTGGGAGCACTTCACACTGTGAGCGAGTCCCACGAGTCCCCCCTCTGTAGGACACACAGGACCTGCAATATAGTCGTCTTCATGATAGTACGAGTCTCTCTCTCTCGGCCCCTCTCTCTCTCTCTCTTTCTGAATCTCACATAATGGGCCATCATAGAGTTTTCCATTGTATAATGAGACACTCAGTGGAAAATTGCATAGCGCCATGCATTATCATTTTACAGATACCTGAATGTCCACAATTAATGCACGAGGGTGGATATTTTACATTTTGAAAAGAGAAGAAAACAATTATGCGCTAATGCATTAGCAAAGGGGCTTAACGCCTCACTCTTCAAAGATATGCTGCCGCAAAAAGGTGCAAAGGAGGTTTACTTTCCCACCAAATGCAGGTCCCTTTCAACTTGACATCTCTTTGAGTGGTTTTTATGATGTGGTGGCACAGGGATGATTTATTCTCCTCTAAAGTCACCCAAAGTCGAAAATAAACACAGGTTCAATGCCTGCCGGTGTCACTGCTAAGTAAACACAGACCTGCCCGTAATTAAAGTCCTCCAGTTTCCTCCAGCAGAGCTGACGTCTTGGTTGTGCGGGAGAGCAGCAGCGGCAGGAGGCCACGGTCCATTTCCAGCATATTTTCCTGAGGAATAATTACCGAGACTGTTTATATGATTAAGGGTTCCACATTCACGCGATTTCCATATTGTTGACTCATACTTGGACTGGAGAAGGTTTCATCTGAAATGACACATTTGCAATCCGGTAATTGAATGGAAATGCAGATGCAATTATCTAGTGTGCAACACCTAATGAGAAATGATCTTTTCTGTGATCAGTAATCCCAATAGTCTTAGACTCCAGGCTTTAAGCCACTAAGACATGACATTTACCATACATCCTTCCCAGTGTGTGAATTTAAATCAGTGTTCCCCTTGCAAACAATTCCAATCAGTAAAGAAAATATAACCTTGGATTCGTCTTTTTTCAGCCGAGCTGCAATCGAACACTCATCCCCAAGCCATGCTGAAAGAAATGTCAGTTTGTACAGCTATACTTCGTAGGAACATGCAGTAAGTAATATCTGTGCAAGCACATGACAATGGCTTCATTTTAGCACCCACTGCTCAATGTGAGGTTTCCTTCATCCATGTTGCCATGCAGGTGGATGAATGCTATGAATCATTTCAGTCCCTACCAAGAGCAAAAAAAAGATGCTGCACATTTTTTTTTATCCCTTTAAGAACACAACTGGTACAAAAAGGAGGAATGAAAGTGACTGAATGATTGATAAGCTTACTGAGTCCATAAAATATTTAGTGCAACTTTTCCTTACATAATACAGGCTGACCAGTTGAAACCCGGTGAATGCTGTGATCTTTCATTGACTTCTCTATTAACCTCACTTTAGATAGCCTTAGGTTGGTGATTTGAAACAGCAACAACTTGAGGAAAGAATATTTAAGATAAGCAGAGTGCTGTTGTTCAGGTGAGGACAGAAGATGTTTACAACTGGGATATCATAATTATCCAAAACAAGATTATGCTCTAGAAAACATCCTGAATGTCACATGAATGACACATATATATATATATTTTTTATTACCATTGATATCTGGCCAAGACTATGTGGCATCATACTGAGATGTGTGCAGTGCAGCTACAATAGAGTTTAATGGGTAAAAAAAAAAAAAGTTCAAATGTTCAGTTTAAAACACATTTTGGTTTTGGTTTCAGGATCAAAGAGCAACAGCTTCTTTCTAGACTCACTGTTTCGCTGCAATGTTCATCAGTCTTGGTGGGAGAAATCCATTGCAGAAAAGCAAAAGATACCAATTCTTCTACTAACAATACAGTCTCAGTAGACCAGAATGCAATGCAGCCACGAGACACATGTTTTGTGTACGGGGTACAATTGTCACTTCATGTCAACAAGAAAAGCTCCTATCGCTATATTGTTATTACTCTTTCCACTTTCACATATGTCAATGTCTGCATTTAACAAATCCAGGCATGTTCTTGGGGGGTTGCCCAAAGTAATTCTGGGAAATGTAGGGAAACACTGTGTGGAGTATAAAGAGATGAGGCAATAAATAAAGCACTTGATCACGAATAACTCCTGGACTGCAGTGATGTCGAACAGCAAGAAGGTGCATCGGTGGACTTTTCTGCCTTTAAGTTCTTTAGAACTAAACAGAGTGAAATCATGGCATTTTCCCTAAAAAGCATGAAGTAACCGCTGCCTGATATCCAGTTACATGCCCAGTTTGTGTCTGCCGGGGAAAACATGCCAGCTTGCGTCACCTGGCCTCACACATAGTATAAGAGAACACAGCAAAGTTGGGTAAATGAAGTGTAACAGAGAAATTCATCTGCCAATTCTCCGCCGTCCTCACTCTGGATTGGCACCCCGCTCCGAAACACACACACAAGCCTGTCCTTGTTTCCCTCTCTCCACCTTGCTGATTTTCATGTCTGCACTAAATGACTGAATAACAAATGACGAAAAGGCCCTTCCAAATGACTACGTGGATTTTTTTTTCCATCTCAACGCACATTAAAAGCACACAACCTCAGAAGTGGTAATCATGGTGGTAATCATTTAGGAATTCAGGCATGGCGTCAATACTGGTCATTGTTGGCTTTCTACAACGTGAATAGTCTCTGTTGGTCATTTCCCATATACCTTAATCTCTTGATTACAATGATAATGAGCCGGTGCATGAATTGTAAATGGTCTGGCAGGTTTGCTGTTATGTAAGTATTCAGCTTAAGTACCGATGAGTTGAGGGCTTTTTGAAAAAATCACAAAGCACCTTGCTCCAGAGTGCTAGTTAACAAGCAGGCAACCTAGTAATTATTGCCTTGCTATCATATGAAATCCATTTAAAAGCAAGGTGCACTGAAGTTGAAATGGCTTCAACTTCAACTGCTGTGCGCTGTGCACCGCGGCTCTGTGAATGCATGTGAAGTGCTTTGAAACTACAGAGGGCGATGAAGTGTGTGTTAGCACAGCGCCCCGGATGAGTGACTGCCACCTGATTGCTTTGTGATCACAGTGATTACAGCACGAAAAAGATTGTTTGCATTGACACTCGCTGGCTTTATTGTTAAAGTAAATCTGGGTTAGCTGGGGTCTGAGCGCCGGCTCATACACTGAAGCTGCACAGAACCTTTGTTAGCGTTAATCCACAAGATTTCCATTTTATTGTTTGATTTTGGTGAACGCCACAGTGTCACACTGTGTGTTAAAAACAAGCATTAAAATGTAAAAGCTTCAAAAGGGTTTAATTAGGGTGATTTTATTTCAATAGTTGTTATAGCATTTTTTTTCAGCCAAAATGCTAACATTAAGGGCAAAATACCATTTCTCTGACTTACCCTGACTTGGATTTCAAATCCACATGATACACTGTGTAAATAAGACAGCTTCAAGGTTGCTGTAAGGTTTATTTTTTCACTTTGATGGAGCTAGGCTAATGACTCCCATAGACTTCAAGTCTTTATGCTAAGCTAACAAGAAATGCTACCCATAGGAACTGAACTGGATGTACAGAGGTAAAAATGGTGTCAAACATCTTGTCTCAGTCTGAGTAAGTTTAAAAAAAAAGGGTATTTTGCCCAAAACATTGGAGTATTTCTTTAAGACAGTGCTTACCATACTTTATAGCAAGCGCTGTTCAACATGTCTATCTGAGGCTCCCTTCTATAAAAGACTTAGCCTTTGTGTATGACAGACTATGCACTGTTAAAATAACTAACTAAATAAATAAATAAATAAATTGCTCCTCCATCTGTTGCAGCCCTCCACCATGAGCCTGAGGATTCTCTTTCTCTCACATCATGCGCAGAAGACAATCCACAAGTCAGCGAGTCATATTTCATCATCAGCTGCCAGGCTGCTCCACGCCTGTCTTGAGACAGAAACAGAGTGAGAGATATCGGAGACGGAAGAGATTTACTGTAGCTAGGTGGAAAGAGTGCATAGGTGACAGAAAGACGTGGAGCGGGCCTCTCCAGTCAAAGAAAGCATTGCACTTATTTTAATGTGAAGGAGTATGATTGCAGTCAGAAAATGTCAAGTCATGAACACCCGGGTCAAAGTCGACAAAACACACAGGAGGGCGGGCGAGAGACCCCCTAATGCCTGAGTGTGAGGTGCATAGATACACCACATTGACGGGTCACCATCAGTGCAGGAGCCCCCTCACACTCAGCTCAGGTGTCCTGCACACACAGTCTCATGATCCGAGAAACAGGCTCACATGAAATCAGTTCTGTGCATTGACAAGCCTGTGGTGGCTGAATTTTTCGTTTGATGTCTCAGATTTGAATGCAACATACACATTTAAAAAAAACATTGCTCCTTAGAGCATGTGAGGGATGACATTTAAAAATAGAAAATGCTCATTACTGACAAATGCAAGGTGTAATTTAGTCCCAGTGTCTGGCATTATTGTTTTAGCATGTTAGGTTTGAACTTAGCGTTTGCATTATGTTTTTTTTTACTAATAATGTGGTCCCATACTCTAACACACAGATTGCTACACTGGAATAAAGCCATTGTAAAGCATTTCCCGTGACTTACATGTTTCTAAAGTTTCTGAATAAATCACGTGTAGACGTAAAGGAATTATTTAGTCATTTTCGAAAAATGATCCATCGAGTAAAATCCAGAATTCAATTGACAGAAACTTTATCTTTCTTCAAGCTGTATGCACCAACTGCTACATACAGTTTCAGATTTCTCTGTTGGCAGGCGGTTCTCATTTGAAGGAACCATGGGAGGTTTTGGTTGTTAGCAGCTCTGACTCCAGTCAAACCTTAAATGAGAACTTTTGAGACATTATAGGTTAAATAATGACAAATCTGTGTACAAAAAGCTGTATTTTAGTGTTTTAGAGCCTGTTGAGGAATTCCCTGGTTTGAGTTCACTGACTACATGGTGGAACACTATGTGTAGTTCAGATTTTTCTTTTTTCTTCTAGCACATAACCAAATGTGACCTGTAACCACCATCAATGGCAACAGCAACGCCAGGTGCAGCCCGTTTCTTAAATCTTTTACATGGTCTGCTGGAAAAATATGGATTTTAATAAGTCCCTTCAGGAGCAGGCCAGGGTGGAAGTCTGGGAAAGTAGAGGTGTACTGTGCATTGCATTAGATTCCTTTGAATGTTTCATAATGCTAAACATGCAGGGTAAAGATTCAAACTGAGCTGACAACCGACAAACTTTTGCATTGTTAATGTCAGCTGTGATAACGTGTGCATTTGCATTCCTTGAGCTTTTTTTCCCCCCACTTTCTTTTACTTTTTCACTTTCCCTGAATGTTATCATATTCTGCAGTGCTACATCTAACTTAATAAGATGCAGGTTCTCCACACTGAGTCATGGAAAAGGCCCCCAATTGTGGTTAAATTACTGCCAGCACTTTAGTCTGCATTATCAAGAACAAAATTTCTCTCCTTGGGAAGAAATTGTTGTCTAAAAATGTCCATTTGGAAAATTAAAAGGCCCAATTTATTGTTGACTTACACTGCAGCACTGTGCACTTCAAATTTGATGCCCAACTTTGGGTTGTACTATTCGGTACCATTTCCCTCACATGCTTGCTTAGCTTAAGCTTCTCAATTATTCAGGCTTCGATCAATACTCAACACACCCCCGTGAGGAAAAGCGGGAGGGAGAGGCGAACTTAAGCTTGAATCTGGATTATGGATTTGTATAAATTTATGTGTGTCCACTCAACCAATAAATCTGTGGAAAATACACAGCGAAACACGACTAAGTGGGAAAGCTGGAAAAGCTCAGAGCTTCTGTCCATTTTAACTCCTTGTTCTTCACCGACCCTTTTCTTTTTTTAGGTTTAGCCAATTATTACACAGCCAGCCCAAGTCTGTCAAAGGCGCCTTTCTCATTAGCCTGTCCCCAGCGCACTCCAGAGGCCTAATGAACAGGGCCTCCCATCCCCAAGTTTACCTCCGACTTTAAAAACAAGGCCATATTAAGAGCGCATCCTGATAGACAAGCACAAGTCACACATCAGTGGTGACCCTAACAAGAGAGAGAGCCAGACAAAGAACTGGCCCTCATCAGTGGGTTAAGTTGACTTGGAGGTGAAACTTTTTATTTAGGGAGAAACTATTTTGAAGAGGTTTTTGTTGTGATTTCCTGTTATGGCCTGGCTCCCCCTAGTGTTGTTTGTGACAACCTTCACATCAGAGCAAACTACACCTGTGGGTAAAAACATAGGTGAGACATTTCCTGTGGTTCACCGTCACACACTTTAGAGATGACTGATGTGAAGATGGAGATGCTGAGCTGCTGACAGCGTGGAGCCTGTCCCTGGAAGTGACACTAATTATCATGTACAGGATTACATCTGCAGACCTCCAGAGTCGGATTTCTTAATGTACTTGACAGAGCAAAGAGCACACATGCCAACTATTTCCGATTATTGTGTGAAACAAGTGCATTTTACCAAATTAAGCAGGGTTGTAGTACTTGAGACAGGTTTCAGTCTTGAGTCCAGGCTCCAGACTGCTTTATTGACATCAGTGTCACTCCTGTTTTGACTCAGGTTTGTCTCGGTGTCAGCCACTATTGGATTCTCAATCGACTTTTTCCTGCCGGTCTAAAAAAAAAAAATCTCCACAGATGACATTTTCTCCGCCTGCTTTAGCTTTTGTATTTTCTCCCCAGCACCCAAAACAGTTTAAGGGCTTATACCTTGTGTATAGTTTGAAATGGTCCTCAAATATCTATGCATTGATTAGCCAGAGTCTCTGCATTATTTAGTTGGGTTTTGAAGGGTCTAGCGCAGACCTCTACATCTCTGTTGATCCTGAAGAAACTCCTTGAACATTACTTTTATATTCGGAAAGAAAAGTACCCTGTTTATTGCCTCTTTTGCTCTTGAGTAGCACTCGATTTGTTCTGGTCTCAGTCTTGACTGGGCTCCAACCGCCTTGGTCTTGGACTTGACTCAGGCCCGAGGTCTTGCGCATGTGCAGGAACCCAAGCATGCATGAGTATTGTTCATGCCGGTTTAAGTTTGTGTGTGTGGTGTTAAGTGTGTACCCATGTGTGTGGTTGATATACTTCACCAATTACAGGAACTCCGTAAACTGTGGCGTTCCTCCCTCGCTGGCCGCATGTGTTTCAGCGTGGCCTCGAACCGTGGGCATGCTCTCTGCGGAGCCAAAGCCAGAATTAGAGATGGCGGCGAAGCCTAGCATAGGCCTTGTTGTATTTAGGTTGGCAGATGAACAGGAGCTTCGTTCAAGCCCTGTTTACAGAGAGCTCCCATCCGCATTTGTGGGAATCTTGCCTATAATGCTCCCGTAAACAAAGGCCCTGAATCGCTCTGAAAGGCCTGTCGCTCTCTCTCCCTCTTTTTTAGACAGGCGTCAGTCCAATAATGTGATGTTTTGGTTTAAAATTAGAGGAGGAACCCTCTTGGAACTGACATCTCCTCTTTTCCTCCCACAGTTTGATTGTTCTGGGTCACAACTTGTGGGAGTCCGTCTGTTTTTATTGTTGATTTGTTTGACATTGTGGGACTGTTTTTTTAAAATCGACGCTCATCACAATGCAGAAGTTCTCACATGATTTTAACATGCCACTACTAATTATACAGTTGATAAACCACTGATGTCACTTGGCACACCATAATTTTCTTCAATTGTGGATGCCAGACAAGTTAACAGTCCTTTTTAATCATTATGTAGACGCTAAGCAAGACTGTGCTCCAACGTAGTGCAAGTCGTATCACTGCACTGAGCAGGTTTGGTATGACCAAGCTGCGATTCTTGCTGTGACTTTGCCTCATATTTTGAAAGTTTTGGTTCGCAGTTCCAGACAAAATACCAAAAGCAAGATCATAGCACAATGATTAAAGGAAAAACCCAAAATGAAAAATAATAACAGAGAGAGAGTTTAAAATAGAGTAGGTTAAAATACATGGCAGGGAAATCCTATCCCCGAGAGAGGGTCAGACATGTAATTTGAAAAAAAGGGAGAGTTAAATGACATGTAGGGAGTAATTATAGAGTCCGAATAGACAGAATGAACTGAAATAATAAAATACCACCTAGGCCTGTCAAGAGTGTTCTGTGGACCGAGGGAAAGTAGCCTTGAGTTTAAAAAGGCCAGGCCAGCAGGCCACCACCCATCCCATTTCTTCAGCCTTACGGGAAACTATAAGGAACATTTAACTCTGTGTGCCCTGATGACACACAACACACATTACACTGACACTCTGCTCAGGAGGTGAATCAAGGTCATTGTTTTTCTGACCACTGTTAGGTCGTTTGCAACCTTAAAGGCAAATCAGCTAGACTTGGTGAATCATGCTTCTAAAAATCCCCATCTTATCAAGGCATTTAGTCTCATATTGAATCTTAAAATCTCATTTTCGTGGAAAAGTCTGCCAGTGAGGTAAGACTCGTTGACTGTTTTCCAATCCAATGCAATTTCCCTTTGTGCGGGGTAAAAAACGAAAGGGAGATCACTAGTAAATGACACTGATTGAGGAAAACTCTTGAAACAAATTGCAGCAAACTGAACCAACCGCAACCCGTCAGCAATTTCTTTTCAATTGTTTTTGATTTTTAAGTCCCAAGACCAGATCTAATGACTCGCTGAGATTATTTTTCTTTGCAGCTCAGAACATTCAGAGTGTATAGGAAGATTTCATAAAGCATCATGTTCATCGTCTTTGGTCTTTTGAAGGTGGCACATCAAAAGACGCAGCACTCACTTGACTCAGGGTTCCTCAGCTTGTCTGAGTGACATAAGTGCTGCGAGTGTCACATTACCTTCTAACTGATGGATGGCATCCCCCCTCCATTCACAGCGACTGCTCCATTATTATGCTGTGACTTGGTTTTGATTCATTGCACATGGCCTCAAAGTGATTGATGGGAACATGCAGTTCAGCAGCCTTGTTGTCCTTTATGTGATTATAATCCTAACCTTTCATATTAGCGCCGGGACACGCCTGTCGTTGAGCAACACAACCCTGCAGGAGTCATAATGAAATCTAAGTGACACTGTCGTCCTGAGCATCTACATCAATCAACCATCCAGGTTGTTCTTGTGGCCTTGTAAGCCCTGTTTGCATTCAGGATTTGCGGGCTGTAGCTGAAACTGAAACAGTTTCAGAGGTCTGTACCCTGACGAAGAGAGTGATGCATTCAACTGCTATGTCAAAAGGAGAAATAAATACGGCTTTTACTGTCCCAAAGCACAAAATACCAATGATTCAACATTTATTTGGCCAGGTGCTGAGGTTTCTGGCTTTCAACTCACTTTCTGGTCCATACTTTGTTTTGGAACAACAATTCTCCACCCATTGGATATGAAAGGCACTCCCAATCCCACAGCGGGTGAGCAACGCCACAAGACATTTCAGCACTGAGGGCTAAAGAGCAAGCCGTAAAAGCAAATGACAAAGCAGTTTTATTATTATTATTATTTTTATTACCTCTTTTCTGTTGGAGCGCTGCTCTAATTAGCCAGCTTATTCCTCTACACTGTGAACATGTGACCGTATTGTTTGTGACAATTACAGGTCATCACAGATCACGGCTCAAGCGGGGGCAGACTGTGCCTGAGAGCTGCGTGGGAGGAGATAAGTTGTGCTGATGGTGCCGCGGTTCCTACTCGTCGCTGATAGAAGTCAGTTAAGGTCAGAGATTACTGAACGGCCCTTTAAATCTGATGTTAGCATAATGTGAACAAATGCTTGGTTAAGGTACAAAGAAAACGCTAAAGCTTATGAAATTCATATGGATTAGATAGCATTGCATAATAATAGCAGGATATCATGGAAATAGACTCATAAAAAAACGACTATCATATTTCACTGTGGTTAATACATTTTCCTTTTTATCTGTGAAGCCTTGTCTTGGTCTTGTTAAGAACAGCATGTAGATTCCAGTGATTCAGGCTTATGTTTGGCTTTTTCTTTCCACAAGGAATGTTCAAGCTGATATTTATACTCATAAGTCACTGTCACAGATGTACAGCAGATAATTACTTTCACATGGACATGGAGGCAGGCATGCAAAACTTGCATTCAAGTTGCGGTCCACAATAAATCTGGGATGTTTGCACATCATGATAGCTTAGTTTACATGGTGACCTAAATCACATGGATGATAAGTGAGGAACAGCAGGGGCCAAAACAGAAATGTTCAGCGTTTGTGCGCAGGGGTGTTACAAATGGCTTCACCCTCAGTGTCAGAGGATATTATTTCCAAACAGAAAAACAAAAGAGAAATGCATTCACCAGTGTGGCTGTGACCGGACACCTAATGGTGCACACCCAGTGCTTATCTGGGATCAGTCCAGACCCAGTTATATTGAATCACAACACTGACCACAGCAGAACCCTGGTGTCCCCATCTCTCCTCTCATCTGCCGGTCAAAGTCACTGTGCCTGTGTGTACGTCCGTGTGTGTGTGTGTGTGTGTGCCTGCAACATGTGATACACTGACCTAGCACATGTCACTCCTCCAAATGGCACTTAACTCAATTTTCCACAGATGGTTTGAAAGACGGGGAGAGAAAACAAGAGCTCATGTTGACGAAATGTGTATTTTTTGGCGTGAAAGACAGTGATACGCATTTTGAGGAAATGAAGATGGGTGATTTCCCCGTTAGCTGTGGCCAACTGTGTTTTTTTTCTCCTCATAGTCCGCTAATTTACTCCAAAAGCTTCTCTTGTGCAGTGATGCAGTGCAGGGTAAACTTACGTAACCTCATTTTTCATGATATAAATTTATTGTGGAACACCACTAATAAATACCACCTTAACCGATGCAAGTGATATAAGAATATGAGCTCTATAAAGGAGAAAAAGGATGCTTTTCTGAAATTATAGTTTGTTTTTTTATATTGGTGATTGTGATGATCATAGCTTTTATTAACACCACACTACAAGTTTTGTTTTACCTTCCATTTTCCTGTCATTTTAACATTGGTGAATGTGAATAAAACTTTGGAACAGGGCCATTAAATGTGGATTAGGAACTAGTATCATGCCTAGTATTCCTGTATTTCATATCAGCTCAGCCTTGAGTTGCAGTGGCACCTAACACTGCCAGCGCTGGGAAGCTGCTGGACACCAACCCAGTTGTTCATTGTGAGACTTTGCTATCACCTAGTGGCCATAAAAGGGCACAGTTTGCTCTACATCCCTGCAGATAAATAAGAAATGCCCTTGTGTGTGGACTGCTTTGCCTCTTTGGAGAGAGTGTGTTCTTTTATTTGCTGTGTTACAGATCCTTGCCAGCATGTAAAGCAGCAGGATGAGTGACCTTGATGTGATCTCTCCTATTTCATCGCCTTAATCTCTGAGTTACATCTTGCTTGTAGCTTTCTAGCTAGCACAGATCTGGAGCTGACTATCATTGAGCCAAAACCATTATTTACCCTGACAGCTGACATTGCACTACATTTCACAGCTGTGTGCGTATGTGTGTTCACACTTGTCAGAATCTTTTAATGCCCTTGTATGTGTGTGTGTGTGTTTGTGTGTGCACGTTTTGCGCATATAAATGCATGCTTATATGTACACGCACATGCATATGTCCATGCAGTGTGTCTGCGGCGAACAGTGCATATTTTTCCCCTTTATTCCCCTCCACGTCCTCAGAAACGGCAGAGGAATATGAGAAGACTTGTTGCACTCCAGCCCATGCTGCAGTTCTGTTCAGATTGATGGCCTGCTGGGAGCGGCTACACTTGGCAGAAGGAAAAAACTCCTAAGGGAAACCAACTTAATACAGATAGCAGACTCTCTGGCTTGGCTACGTCTGAAGGTTATATCAGCAGTGAAGGGGCTATGAGGGATTGTGTGTGTCTGTGTGTGTGTGTGTGTGTGTGAGTGTGGGATAGCACACACTGAAACATGAGACTCACACAAGTGCGAGCGCATACAGTCAGAAGTATACTTGCACAAACTCTGTATGCGTGTCAGTCATTGTGGATGTGTTTTAGGTGTGGTGGGAATAGAGTTAGACAGTCAGCAGTGAGGTACTGCTGGGGTTTGAGGCTTTAAGGTTTAAACGCCAAACAACTTGGACTTGTTGGGAAACTCGTGTCTTTTGGGGATTTAAACCGGTGTGAGTCCAAAGATAATAATTAAAAAAAATTAGAATGAAATAAATCACACTTATGTAAATTGCACACAGCCGGGTGTAGCTACGCACAAACATACTTCTGAGGTCTTTCACACACACTCATTAGTCAAATTTAATGTTAAAAGGTTATTGAAAGTTTCCCTAATAGGATGAGATAATTCAACTTTGTGTCCATTGTGGTTTGCATAAGAAAGTTTCCAGCGTACACGCACGCACACACACACACACACACACACAGGTTCAGGAGGTTCAGGTTCAGGTGTCTTCTGTGATGTTGCACCTTTTTCCCGTTTATCTGCTGCATTTCTGTCTTGTTTTCTTCAGTCTGTTCTGTACTGGAAATTTCTGAGCTATTTTTTTCATCTGTGTTATC
>OMLB01018101.1:6925-17247 GCA_900302555.1 Myripristis jacobus | reverse complement strand
AATAAATTAAAGGCGAATCCAAAATGTATACATGTGAGTCTCCTTTTTAAAAAATGCATATGCTGTCAATGACATATGAGGCTATGAAAAAAAGCAATGAAAATTACACTGTACTCTCAAAGCGTCCTAAAGTGGAATAAACAAAAGAATAAATGGACTAATCAGTCAGTCAGTCAGTAAATCAATCACACTGAAGAGTAATGAATTACTGTCCAAAAGCCTGTCACTTTATTATCATTGTTGTTGTTGTTGTTGTGTTAATGCAGTAGGCATACCAATAACTTCAGCTATAATATGCTCCAAATATGCTATCGGTATCAAACAGAAAAAACATTCACAGGATGCAACAGAATGCAGCTGCTTATTTAGGTATTAGCTATTCTCTTTGCCACTTTCTATTTGATCACAAGAAGCGCTCTTGCTGTCAGGTTGGACTCTTGATGGTGGGAGCGCACAAATAGGTTTAATAATGGATCTGGAGTCCTTAGTGCTCAAAGCAGGCTCGGTGTGTGTGATTTCCTACCTCTCATTTGCACTCATTGCATTTTTATCAAATCCTCTCACCCCTTTATCCCCCTTTCCCGTCTCTGAATTATCCCCATCCATATCCATGTGCGGGTGGTGTGGTTGTATTTTTGCACAACAGCACACTGAAAATTTAAATAGAGGGCACATTTTCTATGTTTTAGCAGCATTGTTATGGCAAATAGGGGGGTATTATGAATAATATAGACCCTTTTGGCATCATGGGAGAGCTAGCCATAAAGGCTGCATAGGGCAGAAAGAGCCAAAGCAGGACATATGCAAAGCAGCCTGCATTAGCCCTCACACTGGCCCATAAATCACATGCACTTGGCAGGGCCCCCTGGCTGGCTAGCTAGTTAGCCTAGCATTGAGAGCCCAGTCCTGCTGGTCCCACAGAGTACAGTGGCCTATTGAACAGCATCAGATGGCTCCTGGGGTTTGCAATGAGCCATACTAAATCTCCCAGGCCAATTTGATATGGCAGAGCTGGCCAGTGTTAGCTGCACAGCTAACATGGTTAGCGGCCTATAACACCGCTGATAGTGGCCCCTCCTGGTGTTCAATTGGCTGAACTGGGCTGCCGTGTCAGATCAGGAAGTAATTGCCTCTTCTATAGATAGTTTATGGCCCTGTTTACTCTGTGAAGAATCGCTCCTTCACATGTCCCCTCTTTCCGCTGGTATACCCGAGCACTTTGTCAGACTGATGGGTGAACGCAGGGTGCTCTCTCACTATTGGTGAACAAAAAGAATGTGCACCTTAAGGCTGAGAGAAACAATTTTAGCTGTTGCGTGGAGATGAGGGGAGATTGATCGCTTGCTGTGCGTTGTGTACTCTCATAAAAAAGGCTTTGTTAAGGCTAAGTTGGGAAAATGCTGTGTGAAAATGTTCCCTGCATATTCAAACAGCAGTGTATGATATGTACCTAGTTGTGTGCTGTACCGTCTGTACTCTGAAATGGGGTTGCACGTTGTGATTTGGTTTTGTGTACATCATACATACTCTATAAGCCTCTGTTGTAGCTTGTCAGCCCCCTGCCAGATTTCTGCTCACTCTGCACTGGGACCCCGTAGACTGATTTGGCAATCGCACCAAATCCTCTCCCTCCCTCATTCTCTCTCTCATAATAAATCTTGCGCTGGCAGACCTGGTGCCTGGCAGAGCGGGTGCCAAAAAACCAGTTTCCAATCCTCTTTGAGTCCAATTAAAGATTAACGTCAGCATCTCGATGGAGCAAGGAACTCTTCTTCTTGTAAATGCTTTTTCAAATCCCATAACAGACGTTGTTCATCAAATCAAAGCATTTAGGACTTTTCTTTGAAATGATAAAACCTTTGCTTAGATGTTAGGTTGGAATCACTGAAATGTGGGAATGAGTAGGTCTTACAGAATGAAGCCTTACATAGGTCTAAAACACTCAAACATTTATTTTGAGATGTTAAGTGCTATCTATGATTTTTTTTTTAGATATAGAGGAAAAGACTATAGGCGTTACCTTCACATAAGTGAATATACTGAACTGAAAATCAGGCGCTAAGTCGACAAAATGGTGGGGCAGGCAAAGCAGAACTGAAACTGGGTTTCATGCTTTGAAAACAGCATTGTTGGAGAAGTGGTTTCATATGTAGCAGCAGAGCTACAGAATATACAAGGTAGTCTTGAACTGCTGTTTATTCCAAGACCTGGAATGAAACTGGCATAAGAGTTTCCATTACACTACAGTAAAATGATTATTGCAATATATTATATACTGTGGATGCTGTTGAGTCCTGAAACAGGTGACACTGAGACTGAAAACAAGTCAAATTAATTTACACCAGTGGAAGATGCTCTATTTGTTCTCAAGTAGAAAAAAAATGCTCTGAGCTGCAGCGGGAAGGTGTCATGCAAAAATGTGCCATCAACATGTGTCATAAAATTTGCATTTTTGTTTTTAAACAAGTGAAATGTATATTCCAATGGGCTGAGACAATTTTACTTGTTTCCACTGCAACTCAAAAAGTTTCAAGACTTTTAAGTAAAAAACAATATTAACATCTAATAGTAATCAATTCCTCTGTAGTACAGTGATCTTGCATCAACAAATTTTCCTGTCACAGGAAAAATTAGATTTTATAGCTAAACACTATGTTAAATCACTTATTTAGATTTACATATTGAATTAAGATGAGGTTTTAAGACATCAGCCTCAACAGTGAATACCTGATTGGGATTAATATTTTGGCAAAGGATGGTAAGTGTCAGCATCTTTCCTCTGGTGTCTGGCGCAGAGGGGAGAGAAGAGGCTTCACCCATTAGTGTGGCATGCTCTCACCTGTCAAGTGGGAAGCCATGCAGTGAAGGATGGGTGTCAGGATGATGAAAGTGGAATGTGATGCCATGGCGCTGTCAGGAAGGGAATGCTAGAGGGATGGCAAGGAGGCGAAAGCAAAGACATGGAGAGAGGAAAAAACTGGCAGAGAGAGAGAGAGGGAGAGAAATGGGGGGAGAGAGCCAGAGAGGAAGAGATGGAGAGTCCAAAAGAGAGCGTGAGAAGATGAGGCATCGCTCAGTGCCTGTGGGCCAGTATCATCATCTCCATCCTTCCTCACAACCTCAGAATAACAGCAGGATTCATCACCCGTCCACTACTCACTGGTGAGTGAGGAGATGACTTGAAAGGGGAACTCAAGTTAGAGTTTAGAAACCACTCTATAGTATAAAAGACGCACAACTGAGCTACACCCGATGAAAATATCTTGTTCAAAACGAGACATTTGTTATGCTGAAAATTGTCTGGCTGGCTGTCATGATGAAAATATCAAATTCAAATGTCTTTCATATCCTAAAAATACTGCCTTCATCTGAATCCGCAGGGGGAACAGATGCACAGCTCCTAGGGCCCTCTGTGGTGTATGCATATTTTGTTTGGGCGTATGTGTGTGTGTGTCCATATGTGTGTGTATGTGTATTGTGCAGCATTCACCTGTCTCAGTTTGAAGGGGAATCCGCCTTGTTTTTCCTGACAGCAAGCTGGATGAAAACCTTGTCACACACAGCCTCTCACTGCATTTCAGGCTGGTGTCAGCAAGGCTACCGGATTGCGTCAGGCGTTGCAGGCAGAATTAGGATGAGTTTCAGCCACAATCAGGCTCTATTGTCGACACAATGGTTATATAAACAGTCATTAGCGGCGTTGCGTCATTGAGTGAGGTGACGGCTTCAAGCTGTCGCGTGCCGCCTCGCAATGCAAGTGTTTGTGCATGGCAGGAATTGTCATTTTATTCTGGATCTGCCATAAACTTTTAGTTGTGTGAAAAGTCAGATCTGCCAGTGGTATTTCATGCAAATCAACCCGTAAGGACTTTCTTGAATCATTGACAACACCTTGACACTCTGCTGGTATGATAAAGATAATGATACATGTACCAGGTGCAGTGGAAACAGGTGAAATTATCTCACCCTACTGACAGATTCTGATCTGCCTTGTTTCAGCATATTTGCACTTGCTCCGGGAAATGTTGCTGAAAGAAGTCAAACTGCATTGGAAACAAATGGGATTAGCTCATGCCACTTTTTTTTTTTTTTTACAGTTGTTTCAAGAAAAAGATTGTAACACTGAATATGAGACTTGTTAAGATTTTTTTTTTTGCAGTGTATGCAGGACAACCAAGCAGCAGCGCTCAGCCCCGTGCCGACTCACATGTACGACACAGATGCACCTCCAAGCCCTGGCGAAACAACCATTTACACAGAATCAGGTTATCTGCACCCATACAAAAGAAAGCAAGAGAGGTGAGGATACCTTGTGGGAGAGAGTTAATGCCTTTTCGCCTTAATTGAGACAGATGCATTTTTAATAGCCGGTGCTTGCTCAAAGCGGGAGAGGCATCAAATTATGCTAAGTAAGTGAAAAATGCTAATGGCTCAACTATGGCCATAGGTTGTTGGTGAAAAATGAATTTTGCAGTTTTTTTTTAATGTCCTCTCCATTGAAGTCAGGGGACAACAATTTGGTATATTGCAGAGGATGCAGTGTCTTTTCTTACTGTTTTCTAGATATGCTGCATTAGCAGTGTGGGATGTTGGTGCAGTTGACCCCATTTGACCAAAGCATATTATAATTTCATATATTTATATTTCATAAGAATCTTTTTGGCATTGCATTTTGCTCTTGATTTTATTTAGATAAGGACATGTGTGGACATGATGCCTATTCCGGCTACACAATGACATCCAAAATCACAAAAAAACCCCACCTTTTTTCCACCACACTTAACCAAGTGTTTATTTCCAAGCGACAGCTCCGCCTTCACTCCTGAGGTGGGATTTTAACTGCGCTGTGACACATGGGTGAGAAGCAGGCACATATCAAAAGGGAGCTGTTTCACTGTCGCAGGCATCGTTAGTCACATGCAGACACACAAATGCCTGCATATATGTGCGCGCACACAAACGCAAGTGCACAAAGTGGCGCGCGCAAATGCACACATATGCATTTGTATACAGACAGGCACATAAACAGAGCCATACACACACATATAGACTGATTTTCCCCTGCTGCCATCTGTCAGTCGCAGAGGCCTCAGGGGAGTTAGGCTGGAGTCTGTGCCACAGTTGGGTGCTAAAGTGAACTCCATAGCAGATGTTTGGGTTGCCTTTTAGTAAGCTGCTATACCAACCTCCACGAAGACTGCCAGATTCACTCCACATGGGCACATTTATGGTGCCCCTGTCGCATAATAATGTCACTTATTTCACAACGCCCACACAGAAAGGATGGAAAAAACAGTCGCGTTGCGTTCACAATTGACAGGGTGACGGGGTTGGCAGAACCAGGGTAAAGCGGGTAGGTGATATTTTTTGCACTGCATAGACTCACAAGCAATATTGATCATCAGTTCAAGCACACACATACACACACACACACACACACACACACTCACAAACACCTGCAACATGGCTTTTTCTCCTGTTAAATGCAAATAAAGTCAGGTCCACGTGTTGTTGAACAGAAGGATTTTTTTTAACGTCACATTATTTAAAAACCCCACAACCTAAACCCAACTGCTCACAAGATAAACGATACATGTTTCCCCCTATGGATCCTGCACAGCATTTTTATAATGAACGGAATATGTATAAATAATATGGTTTTGCCATTACAGGTGATAAATACTGTTATGATATAGTGTTGGTTCTTAAATCATACTCTGTTTGCTGCAAGGTGATGATGCTCCCAGATGGCAAACTGCTCCATCCTGGCTTGCGTGGGCGTCGTTCCCGTGTGATCCAGCATGTTGAGTTTTACACACACAGGAAACTCTGTGCTGTAAATATTCAGCTGAGTCCTCTGGTCTGTGTATGGGCTGATTCAGGAACCAGCAGAGTGTAATCTTGTTGAAATGATAAATTCGAACATCGAACTGAACCTTACCTAGAGGGAGCTTTGGTGGACGCTTGATGATTTTACTAGGCACATGAACTGTTGTGGGAATCTAATTTATGTGCTTCTAGTTACAAGATATTTTCTGTAACCTTTTGGCCACCCTGCCACCTCATATACTGTAAAGACGGGTACCTGGGCCTTTTGGGCTGAAAAGATAAAGACAAAGCGAGGAGAGAAAGAATATGATAGGAGGTAGAAGGAATGGAGAGGAATGATGGAGAGAGGAAACGTTGGATTCCCTGATTTTGACATATTCGCACACACACACACATACACACACACACACACACACGGGTTGATGTCACCACCACATTGTTCACTCCGCCTGTCAGACAATAGGCTCCACGTCCCATGAATTCCCAGAAGAAGTGATTCCATTGCCTTGCATTAGTCATTGATGGATGATATAGTGAAGGGCCAAAGCCCCTCTTTGTATTGTTCCTGCACACTACACAAATTAGCCGAGTCCTGACGTGGATCCCCTGCTGATCTCACCAGGGTCCCTTCTGTGAGAACAGATTAGTTAAAGTGACTAATAAGTGTTTGAAGAAGCATAACAAGCCCTCTCTTTGAGGAGCCATACACAGTTCTACCTTCATCCCTCTCCATAAAACAGTATATAAAGCTTGAGACAGGCAAATGTGTGTTGCACGTCTTGACATTTTATGCACTTTACGTGATCCAGGATGTCTGTAGTTTGTAAGAAGGATTTTGGAATTTAACACCGTGCTCAAGGACACTTCAAAGACATGTGACAAGTCAGTAGCCACCCGGTGCTGCAGGGTGCACATTAACACGGAGCGAGGCACAGAAATGGTACAAAACACAGGACAAATTACACAGGACAGACGGGTCACTGAATAAGACAGGACACAAAATGAACCCTGCCCCCCGCCCAAGTTGTTCATTAGCAGTGATGACATAACTCTTCTATGAGTTTCGTGGAGAAAATATGCAAAGTTGTGAAGATTCGTAGCTTAAATTAAATTTTCATAATACTATCATTTTTTCTTCCTTTTATTACTAAGAGACTGTTGCGGTGATGAACGGCCATCATTTTCATTTTCTTAAATGAAGATTAAGAGTGCGGTCAGATCCACAGCAGCTCATTTTCTTTTCTCATTGTCTTTTGGTTAAAAAAAGTCCAATTTTAGTTAGGGCTAGGGTTAATATGACAAACTTGTCAGTGCACTTTGCCTTCTTTAATGTTCATACTTTGATATACACTGTGAGGTGGTGCCATGCCATGGCAAAACATAAATGACAAGTTTCTGGAGTCGTAACTGTAATGGGTGACAAAAGAAAAACATCGGATTCAAGAATTAAAAGCAGCTTCATACAATATGTTTTGAGAGTGATTTAAAATGGAGCATTTTGTCAAAGAGGGACTGAATATTCTGTTTATTAAAGTTTTTCCTCAGTTTGCTTCATGATTGTGCTCTCATACATTTTGTAAGAAGAGGTTTCATTCTTCGCAATGGTGAACATCTCATTTTGGAAGAAAAATACTGTGTCACCCACGGATCACGGCCGATGGTTGGGTTCACATGACAAAACATCTTCATCTCACCTCTCTTAATGTTCTCAACTGTGTGCTGTCCAAGAATTGAAGAATAAATCTTAACAAGCACGAGTGTACAATCCCCCATCTCAACTAGCCACTGACCCATTGCACAGCAAATTCTCACGCATCGATTCTCGACTATATTTTGTCTGGTTTGATTTCTGAACCTATTTCTCACAATCTTTGAGATGTACGGGGGCACTGTGAGGATGAGCTGACTGGGGCACTATGAGCATTTGATGTCATGAGGTTTTTTTCATCCAGCTCGAGAGCGGGAAGGCCAGAGAGAAAAACCAACAAATAGGATGAAAAAAGAAATAATTGTCACAAGGGCAGGACACTGAAGTGACAAGACAAGCCATACAAATGAGAGCGGGGTAACAAGTGGGCCTTGTCAAACTCCTCTGACCTGGACATGGATTCTCTGCGATGCGAAGGTTAGTGTAGTGACAGTAGGGCACAGAGGGCGTGACCCCAGTGTGTGCGGGAACGTCAGGATGAGATTAAGGGTCAGAAGGTGGGGCACATGGGGTAATAAGGTCAGACAGTGACACATTACCACGGCCTTATGCAAACAATTCTCTAGTGGAACCAAAGAGGATTTAAGATAACCAATATTATCCTAAAAGATAAATGGGCTATACCGCTGAAGGAAATTATCTTATATTTATTGTTGTTGTTTTTTTGTCCCAAGAAAAGATGTGTTTTCATTGTATTGGCTGTATAGCACATGTTCTTTACTGTATTAGTTTTGGTGCTGGCATAGATTTTAAGTATTAAAAGGCATCCATAGCTTCAATTTTCTCCTTTTTATGGCAGTTCATGCTTTTTTTTTAAAAAAATCTGATTTCTCATGCAGTTGTAATTTTGTTTTGACAGATTTGTGTACCTTGGGTAAAGACAGGCATTTGCAAAAAAGCATGTAAACACGACTGGACAATTTTGATTCTCAGACTTGCTCTTTGAAATAGTGGAAAGGAAAGACGGGGGTGGTGCAATCAATGTTTTGTCCTGTGGTTATCCATTACCACTGTTAGTATTTTTCTTTTTCCCCAATTTAAACTGTTTATAGCAAATTGTGTGATGAATGGGATCCAAGACATTTGAGCACTTGAAGCCTGTTAGAAAACAATTATTGCAAAAAGAGGTGGATGTCAATGAAGAAAAAGTATGTATGTATGTTATGCAAGTACAGTAATATGTAGTTTTCATAAATGTGGTATTTACTTCACGCAGCCATGGTATCATGTGTCTCAAATTACTTCTAAAAAGCAATATCAGACAGCAGTGTATGTTTCAGTCATGGTTGTTTGACACCATGTTGCCTGATTTGAGGAGAGCCATTGCAGTGTGAGCAGGATGCAGAAATGCCAGTGGAGCATGGAGATTACTCAGGGACCTATCACCATTAGAATGACCCCAATCACTGCTGAGTATGAGCTGAAACCATGATAATGAGTAGCCTAATTAAGGTTGTTAGTATAAACAGAGAGCAAGAGAGAGAGAGAGAAAGAGAGAGAGAGAGAGAGAGAGAGAGAGAGAGAGAGATCTGGCCTCTGATCCACGTTTCATCAATCTATTTGAAAGGTGGAAAGGTTAAGTTTTAGCGAAAGGCATGTTGAAATGCATCAAATTAATGTGTACTCCCAACTTTTAGACTTACTGTAGCAAACACAATATGACACACTTCACAGGCTGCATATCTCGCTGTTTTTGCTCAACAGATTGTCACATATCATTTGGAGATTTTGTTTGTGGATAACTGAACAAGCTGCCAAATTATGTGAGCAAAGCTTGTTACTGAAAATCTGACTTGGCAAATAGCTGATGCATCACATTTGGCTGCTGATAGGTACAAAGCTGTTGCGGCGCGTCTGGAGCTTTTTGAAACAGTTCTTAATTAGAGGTGGCATCTGGACTAACCAGCCCGGAACAATACGTCAGAAAGATATAAGATCTTTCAAAAGGTATTTGCTTACTGTGGGTTGTGGATCATCAGCTTCGAACAGGAGACTTTTGTTGGGTCCAGAAAACGTAAAAGATGCGAATGAGGCACTTATTCATGAGGAATATTTCAGCCACATTAAAGCATGAACCTCTTCTTGCAGTTAGTTCCCTAATGCTGAACATTTTTCTGCACTTTGACCACATGAGAAACTCATCCCAACCTCTCATTCTCTAATCAATGGCTTCTGAAGCCGCCTGGATTCCACCAAAGATAGAGCGTATTGCTCTGAGCAGCATATTTGCATGTGTATTAAGAATGAAACAGGTTGGTATGACCTGAGGACCCTCAGGCTGATGAAAGTAGCGGTCTTGGGGCGTGGGCAGCCAGACTGACGAGCCTGCATAAGAACTCGCAGCTCCATCAACAAGACTTGCAATTATTTCTACAGCAGGCCAATCAGACACACTGTGCTGAACCAAGAAGACTGCAATCAATCTCCAATGCTTGTAATGAGAAACATATTTTTTCTCTGCCAGTGAAAAGATAATCAGCAGCTGAATAGAGGGGTCAACAGGTCCGCTCTACAAGGGTGTAGCGAAACAAATAACAAGAGTCTCTATCAGCCTCCACAGCTTCTCACTGAATCCTCAAACAATGTTACCTTGAGACCTGCAGACCCTTAACACAGCTGTTGGCTGTGATATTGATCAGTGAGTGTGTGTGTGTGTGTGTGTGTGTGTGTGTGTGTGTGTGTGTGTGTGTGTGTGTGTGTGTCTATGCATGTGCGCGTGTGTGTGTGTGTATGTGTGTGTGTGTGTGTGTGTGTGTGTCTGTGTATGTGTGCGTGTGTGTCTATG
>OMLB01018100.1:0-26833 GCA_900302555.1 Myripristis jacobus | reverse complement strand
AAATAATACGCAGCATTAACATCTGCGTTGTGATTGCACGACCAAATTCGTCCATCTTTCATATAGCGTGCTTTTTTTAATCGTAATATTGTATTGTATTCTATTCTACTCCCTTGTTACAGATGCGTTGTATATATGCACATTAGGCACTAGTGGGCAAAACGTGGGCAAACTGCGCATGCGCACACCTTCAAAAAGTTAAGTATGTCCTTTTAATACATACACGGTTCAGGCCTGCATCTACATTTATCTCTTGTACAGCCTTTATGAGATCATTTCTTCATTCAAACACAGAGGATAGGAATCCCCTCACATTTTAAGCCACTGATGTCAGCTCTGTTTTACATCCTCGTGACACTGGAGGCGGACAAATTAACATGGATTAACCGATTCAGTGGGCCTACCATAAATATGTGTGAGTGAGATGAGATGTTGTCATACTGAAAGGTCACTGTAATACAGCAAAAGGGGAAAAAAAATCTAGTGCTGCTATGGATTCATGTTTTTGCAGTGACATTTAAATACTTTGTTTTGTAAAAAGGTATAATGGGATTATTGTAGATCTTTATTATTATGATTAATGGAAAAAAAATAATGTCTTGATGTGTGGTCTGTATAAAGGCATACTAAGGATTATTATGCTCATATTCTGGATCGTATTCTCCATATTTGTCTCATTTTGCTATTTAAATAACCTAAAAAAATATAACAAATATTCAATCCCATTTTTGAGCACAGAATCCCACTTTTAAATGGATAAACTGGTTGCAGCTGCAGCAAGAGGGCATGCTTCCTATGAAAACACTTTCTACAAAAACTTGAAATATCTTTGAACTTATTATATGTCAGTAATGAAATGTAGATGCCAAGAGGACATGTCAGTGTTTCTACAATGTTCTGAAGTGAATGAAGAAAATCTCTCCAACCAAGGAGTGATTTAGCATGGATGAGTCAGCCAAAATTTCATTGAAATGCAAATGCAGTTTTATATTAAAAGATAGCAAAGGGATAATTCACTATATCACACAACACAGCTTGTTAGTACTGCAATGGAAATACATATACAGTTTTTTTTTTCATATTTACATATTAAATGACAACCAAACAGAGAAATCATAAATACCTCTTTTGTTAACTTTACAACAGCTATACGCAACCAATATTTCATAACATAAAAGAGCACTATTAAATAACTGGCATCTTCCCTATCATTTACAAGGCCTGGAAACACAGTGGTTAAAATAATCCAGCAAAAAACAAACAAAAAAAATGTTCTTCTCCAGTGAGTAAAATTAATACAAGTCAAAATGGTCATGAAATCCCTTTGTACAAAAGACTATACAACATAATCAACACAATATCTTCAACACAAATGTTTGCTTATATCTGCATGGTAAAATCTGTACAGCTTGGCGATTCTATAGCAGAGTGGGAGGGACTGAGCTGCGGTGATTCATTACTGGATCGTTGTGATGCTCTGCAGGCCTACCGTCAACCAACCATCACAATCCAATGGTTACGTAGCTGCCAAGACCCTCGTTCATTGGCCTCAGTGCTTTGTCTAGCAGCGAATCAGCAAATTGCTGAACTTGTAGAAGATACTTCAAAATACATGGTTTTGTCTAACTTATATATATATATATATATGTATATATATATATATTTGTCAATATAGCAATGTATTTCCATGTACCATATTTTGAACAACAGATAGAACGTACTCTTCAATGTTAAAGCAATGCATAATACCTTTACCTGTATTAAATTAATGTTTCATTAGGTTGTCAGTGATAGTTTTCTAAATTATACCCCTCACCACCTGATGGGTTCAGATATGCACAGTGTTCCTAAGTATTTCATACTGTATTCCATGTTACCCAAAGGGAATCATGTGTTATACTGTAATGGAGCATGTACTGCGAGCGCACATTGCATTACAGGTTTAGAGTTGATAGATCTGCTTTAATGAGAATGCATTAAAGAATGTCATGTACATTTTACAACCTCCGAGAAACATAAATATAACTGAAGGAGGAAAACGAAGAAATGTTTGGCACTTGAGCTTTACTTCATCACGGCCTCTTCTGCTATCCTCGAGGATCAGCAATGGTTGAATTACAACTTACAAAAACAAGAAAGAAAGATAAAAAGTCTCCTTTCAGGCTGCTTTATGTTGAAGATGAAAGGATTTGCAAAAACAACCAAGAGTACCAGCTAAGTCCTTGGTTGACACATTGGAGGTCATAAAACATGATATCAGAAGCAGATGGAATCACCACTGAGCTCTCTCACAGGGGAGAGAAACAGTTTCCTGGCTGTCAATAAGTCAAATGAAACAAATATCCCATTAAAATACATTTCTAGTGAAGTGTAGATGAAGAATGAAGCATGGAGACTCTGTGAAGCCCCACCCTTTGGCACTGTCATAAATATAACTTTTGAATACCTGGGTCCTGCTGTACATAGTTCAACACAACACTCTCACCATTCTCTAAAATCAGCAAACCCACTCTGAAGTACAAAACGTTCATAAATAGAGTTCATAAAGACATGGCAAATGATGAGTGGCATTAGAGAGAGCATTGTGTTATTTAGTCCAGGAGTATATCATTTTAGCTCTGTCAAAAAAAGTTCACAAAAAAATGTAACATTATACACAGAGAAGCGTCCCTCCCGTTTAGAGTTTGCATCCTTTAAAAAGGCTCCGGATATGCCTGTGTCTCACGGTTCACTTCTTCCGTAGAGTCTTTTGCGTTCTTATTCCAGCATGCTCATTAGTTGTCTTTTATTTCACCTAAAGGTAGTAGCACTGAGGGTACTGTTGGAGGACTGCAATGCACTGGCTGTGTGTATGTGTATCTGTGTGTGCACAAGTAGGACGGAGCCCCAGTTTCAGAGACAGGAGTTGTGTTTATGTGAACTTACTTGTGTCTAATCAGGTTCATACAATATGTACCATTACTCTACATAGTGTCAGGATGCATGTATCACTGTTTGTACCTACATATCTGTGTGCATAAGTTGTACCAGCTATAAATACAGGTTTATGTCAGTCTGTATGTATGTATCTGTGTATTACATATGCAGGCGAGACAAAGCACGGATGCAGTTTGGGGACAGCAGACATGTCTCACACTTCGCTCTCAGTGGAGGGCTTGCGTGTTGAGACCCAGCCGGTGTCAGGCAGGCTGTGCTGGGCATGGCGCTGCGGGGTGATGACGGAGGGGGTCAAGGTGGTTATGGAAGAACATTCGGACACCTCCTCCTGGAGGAGCTGCTCTGTCTCGCCATCGTCTAGCGATGCGCTGCTGGCCTGCAGGGACACTGTGTCTGTGCGCATGCAGGTGTGCAGGCCGCCTCGGGACGGCTTGATCTGTTTTAGGTCATCCCAGTACAGCTCCTCATTGGACAGAAGACACACACCCTCCACAATGCGGATTTTCTCCTTGGTGTAGCCTCCGTCCACTCCCCCCTGCAGAGCAAGAGATGATTAGTTAGCCAGAGCAATGCCCCGCAGGTCAGTAGTGAAAGGAAAAATCCACCTGCAATACTCCCACACTGTTAGATATCATGACTATGTGATGTTCAGTGCATTCCACAACATTTTGTAATGAAGTGTTGTAAATGTGTGTATGTGTGTGTGTTTGTGTGTGTGTATCCACATTCCCTAATTCTGTGATGTCCACTTATACTTCAGTTTGTGATTTCTGGCTTTTCTGAGGACACTTTTTCAAACACCTTCCAAAGACCATGCCTAAACTTGTTGTGTAGGTGTGTAGCTTAAGAGAGCAAAAGCAATAGGAAACACAGTAAGAGAGTGAACGTTTTTTCTTTTTTTTCCAGTCTACAAAAACTGAGATTTGCTATTCTTCAAAAGACAACCTGTCTTGTGCTTGATTGCATTCTGGTCTGTGGAGGCTACTGTCAGTAAAGAAATTGGTGTCCCTGCCTCCACTGTGATGATTTTTTTTTTCTGTATGATTGCTGAATGGTGTGTAAAGTGGCAGCTCTGGAGAGAAGCTCTTGCTCTTTGATTGTGAGGGAGTGACACCAAAACCTATTGTTTGCTGTTGAGGACAGGGGTACAGGTAAATAATTACAGTTATTCCTAGTGTCAAGAAAATTCAGGCAGAAATACATAGAGAGATTTCTCCATTTATAGTTAGATTACTGTAATTGAGTAGCTTTTGTGTTGCCCGCTTGTGTTATTTTTACCTGCGCCACTGAAGGAGGTTAGAGGTTATGTTTTTTCGCCTCCCACTTGCTTGTGTGTTTGATTGTTTGGATTACTACTGACTGAAGGAAGAGCTGATTAAAATTTGGAGTATCCAGGTCAAAGGTCAAAGTCGCCTACAGCATCATAGAAAGAGGAAGCTCGGTGCATTTTACTGATGTGGTGGATTGTGTAGCGTGGCAGAAGTTTCTGTCTAACTGCTATTGATGATTTTTTTTAATAAATACTTAACATTTACTTAATGATTATGTTTTTACTAAAGTATGATACTTTACTTTATGTAAACTTAATTGTAGTTTCTAATTTTACCAATCAAAACAATCTATTTTTTGACATTCTTGTCCTTTCAGCTCTACAAAGAAAAGCACATCTGAAACAGTAACATTATGCTGTCTTCTAAAAAGTAACACAGTAACTTTTATGGATACTTTTTACTTTAAGTTAAATATGTTTTTTTATACCAGTCATTTAACTTCTACTTAAGCAATTTTTCAGAAATTTCATATGTTTCAAGTAATCTCCTAGTAAACTCCTTCCTCCTTTCCTTGGTTTAAGATGTCTGAACCATATTCTCCTAATAAACTCTATTGTAATACCTGGAAAAATCAAGAACCGACATCACATAGTCTATGTTGTACCTGGGAACAATAATAATACAACAGCTAACAACAAAATGGATCCTGAAATGCAACGAACACCACCGATGGCTTAACAGTGTTTGAGTGTTTTGGGGTGGATTCTTCTTTCAAGGATTATTCACCAATCAACTGAGAAACACTCCAGATCAACAGCAACCTTCAAATACAACCCATGCACAGCAGGTTGGCTCCATTTAGTAACGCTGTGCTTTCTTCTGGAGTTAGTATTGTCAACTTGAGGGAGGAGGATTTATTTACTGTAAACAGTTAAAGGTGCTACATGTGGAATTTCAACACCCATACAAATTTTGAGACATTACTGAAAACAAATTGAGGCCTTGATCTGTGGGTCTCAACACTAGATTTTTCAGCTGAGAGCCACCAAGTTGGATCTGGAGGGAAATCTGTTGGTTTGCTTTACAGAACAAAACAGGAAGAGCACACTGTTCTTTCAGTGCAATCGCAGCTAAAGCTTACAGAGTTTCATGCAATTGCAGATGATCAATGGAGTGAAAAGCCGATGAGAAGAATCACTCAGTAATTATCAGCTCTTAGCTTTCGTTTTCCTTAAAATAAACAAACCCTGGTGCAACACTAAGATGGGTGAGGGGAGGTACGTAGCAACATCTTATTTGCAAAACGGAGCAACAGGGTTTATGCGAAGCGGTGGTCTTAATTTTGAAAAACACTGGCAATACCAGTAGCACTAGTCTAAGAGAGAGAGAGACTACAAACCAAGTGGCTATACACCAGGATATCATCACTAATTTTACAATGATACAATGACATGTTGATGTTTAAAGAAGGCAATGTAATATGTCATCTTTAAACAATGCTGCATCATTGTAATGTAGCACCTTCAACTCATAATTCATCTGCCTTGGCATTTAGCTTTTAGTTACCTTGTGAGATGCGTCAGTTATCAAAAGCTGCATCAAAACATCCTGTGAGTAGTACATAAATTCACATGCCTCTGATCATAGTGCTCTGAAAATACTCCAAACAGAGCAATGATTAAGTTCAGACAGCAGGACACATGCAGTGAAAAACAGAACAGGATAAGGAAAGGAGTATGACAAAACAAGGGAGCATAGGAGAAAAAAAAAAAAAAAACACAAGAAAAAGTCAGGGAAAATAGAAGTGGAAAGGACATGATTCCTCCATGCAGTGTAACTACCTCTCCGTGGGACAAGTAGGTCAAAATATAAAGGGAGAGAGGGAGTTGTAAGGATGAGAAGGCTGCAGTGAGGGAGAGGGGGAAGAGGAGAAAGGAAGAGATAAGTGCTGGGGTCGGTGACTGCTTGTGTCACATGTTACGATATTCCAACACAATCAATCGAGAGAGACAAACAAGAATGACATTTGTCTCCATGGTTACCAGCCATACACCTACACAGGCTATGATCATACGTATGAAACATCATGGATTCACCTCAAATCCATTCTTCTATTAAAAAAAGGTCAACAGTCTTCACTTCAGTGCGCACACGGGTCAGTTACCTCTTTCTTATATCGGAGTTGGTTATAGATCGGAGGCTTTTGGGAGGCCTCGATCTTGACCTCTTGTGTGGAAGTCCGGTATGAGGGGTTACTGTAGGTCAGGTTGCTCACCCCTGGGTCAGCAAACTTGGACTTTTTATGTCTGTTGACCAAAGAACACACAGAAGCAGCACATAAATAAGTCAATCCAATGAATTAAGCAACTGTGCATCAAAGAACAAGAAAAGGGAACAGGAAATAAAGGCAAAGGTTGAAAGCTTGACTTACTTGTAAATAATGAAGGCAGCAATGAGGATCAAAATAGCCAGGATGGTCAGTATTCCACCAATCACGTAGCTAATATGAAGTCCTTCTCCTGAGATAAATGGCACAGACGTTACTCAGCCAATAGCACGTGAGTGCAAGGCAAATCCAATATTTCTTGTTGACACATTGCAATGTGCTGAATGATGAGGTTAGCAGTGATCGTGTACTCACCATGGGGAGCCGTAACTACGCTGTTCTCTAAGCAGCCCTCTACATTTAGGTTCTTCTCAGTGCAACTGTAAAATGAAACAACAGAGTGTTAGAGAAGACAATAAAATGCAGGTGAAACTGATAATTATCAATTATAATGCAATCCATTCCAAACTAATTATATCAAAAGGGAGTGAAAGGGAGAAAACTGCCTTCACTGTGTCGGTGGGAAACAATGCAGTGATGTTATGCAGTGATGAAAGTAACATATTTCTTTAAGCTCAGATTACTGTTTTGCTTTAACTAGTAATGCATTAGTTTCCCAACCCTTGTAACCCATTATTTGTTTTTCTACAAATTACAATGTCATCATATTAATTTTTCCTTCACATTGTTTAATGTTTTTTTGTTTTTGTTTTTGTTTTTTATATAGATAAGAAAGGTACAAAAACAGTGAAACTAGTATTGGGATAGTCAGTTTCAAGGTAAATAAAAATGTAAAGTAACTAATTACTTTTCAAAGCAACTTTCTCTAATACTGCTCAACAGCTACTTAAATGGAAAGCAGGCATACTTGACAAGTGAGGGTTCCCGTTGTGGAATGTCTGTTGGAGTTTTGGGGATTTTGTTGGGGCTGGGGGTGCTGGTGGTGCCCCTGGATGCTGAGGTGGGAACATAACCTGAGACTGAAGAAGACATGCTTATCAGCACCTGAATTTAAAATGGACTTCAGAATGGTGATATATACTTCATCTAATCAAGTAAACATAGCTATGGGAACAGGCATACAAACACGCAAAATGTAGTCACTCACTTGTAGAGCAGGGTCGGCCATCTGGCTCATCGGGGCAGGCACACACAAAGCTGTTGGTCTTGGCAAAGCAGAGGTGAGTGCAGCCTCCATTGTTCACCCCACAGAGGTTGGTGCCTGAGAAAGAAAACACGACTTCAATGAGGATGGGTCTATGCCGAGCATGACTGAGGCAGTTTAATCAAATTGTACGGTTTCTTCCTTTAGTATGTTTTGTTTGGTAACATGAGAACAAAGCCATCTGAGCTCAGGTGGCACCAAATAACCCGAACAACATGCCTGAAAATAAGAATATCAAGTATTCAGAGGCTGAATATTGACATCTGATATTAGCAGTTCCTCATGATCAAATAAAATCACCTAAGGGTAAACTTGTAGATAAGATGATATGAAATGTCTTTTCATTGTACTAAATTATGGCAAAGAACACAGACGGGGAATCATGTTTTGCTAAAAACACAAGGGCTAGAATTCGATTTGTTAACCAAACTACTTATGAGTCCATTTTACAAGCCTAGGCTGTAATTCAGCTTCAAGTTCAAATCTATTTAATACAGCCCATAATCACGGTTTACAGCCTCAAAGGGCTTTGCATGCCCGCAGTTTATAAAACACATAATGGCACCCCCTAAACTCAACCCTTGTAGCAGGCAAGAAAAAAAATCCCAAGAAACCCCAAAGCTACAAGGGGAAAAAATAAAAGTAAGTAAGTAATAAAAGTAAGGATGACAGAGACAGGGAAACCCCTTCCGAGACTCGACCAAAGAAAACAACCTGTATGTGAGATCACAAGCTGAGTGCCTCCACGTGTGTAGCCTACTTAAATGCCACACTATCTCATAACTACCGAAGCTAAATGTTATTCAAACAATATTTCATATCCATGTCACCGTTTACTTCTTTGGCTCCTTACTAACCAAACATGTAATATTCCAATAACTAAGCCACACTACATGAGAAGGAGTGATAATCTGCAATACTCTGCCTTTGGCCTTGTGCCTACAACTGCAAAACACTGTTCATTATTGATTTTTTTATGTTTAGATGCTAGGAAAATGATAACACAAAAATAAATAAATTGCTGCATCCACAATGAAGCTGCTGGCATTGCAGCATCAGGAAACAGAGGCTCATAAGACCGATACATTTCTTAACTTGCCATGTAGTACTATTCTCCCACAAAGCCTGATTTAGGACTTCAATACTATTGATTTACTAATGAACTACTTTTAAGTGGAAGCTGGTTATCAGCTTCAAGCTCATTTCCTAATACTAAATCAAAAGTAATTTTTCAAAGGCTACTGACTTTAGAAAATCATTGTACCTAATTGCTGCCACAGCTAATTGGTTGTACTGTTACCTTTACTGCATATCAGTTGTTTTTGCTGGAGACCCTAAAATATATAAAATGTGTTGAATGCCCCAATGGCCTTTGGAGGAAGCATCAAGTTTATTGTTCTTGATAAGCTGTAAGGCTCCTCTGCTTACAGCAATGCTCAATTAGAAACTACAGCAGAAACACAAATATTATTCCCTGTGTCCATCTTTGAGAAGTCCAATGGGCAGTTTGCTAAAGATTCAGAGTAGGATGTAACTGTTTTACAACGCTGCAGAGAAAAGTGTCTGGTTTTAGAAATGTATAGTGTTACATGGTGTGTGTTTCTCAGTATCTACAGACAGGATCTCATTTATTGTCCAAAAGTGCAGTTTTATCATAAGCCACTTCCCTGGTGAAATGCTGTCTCAGCAGTTGGCATTTTCTCGGTGTGTTATCCTGATAGATATTAGATATTATATTGAGCATTATTATGATAGAACTACGGTTACCTCTCTACAGCAATGCAAGAGAGACAGTGTGGTTGTATGTGAGTCAGGGCTTTCATGGGAAGTCAGACTGCAGAATGTCCCTCTAACCAGGGCAACAACATGGCGTTTGTGGTGCATCCATGGGAGAAATGAATGTTTTCAGGAAAAAGAAACTTAATTTCTTCCAAGGGGAATGCTGAGGAAGAGAGCAACCATGTTCCTAAGCTGACACAGTAAACGCTGTGCTGGCAAAATTTCATAGATGGCAGAATAGAGCTGTGTTCCATTCAGCTACAGAGAGCTGGCAAAGACAGTAAAGAAAGTTGTCGCTTTTGAAACAATGCAGCGTCTTGTCCAGTCTCACTGGTGTAAATTGGCAGGTTTCAGAACGTTGCAGATCATACGTACTGACTTTCTTTTGCAAGTAGTTGCAAGTTTCAACTCTCGTCATAAATCTTTTAGACCAAGCTGATGGTTGGCTGTCAGCCCCTGTTGGGCCTTGACGACTGCCTGTAGCCATGTGGTGTGTCCCACACTTGCCAACAGCTTACTGCCTGATTCAGTGTGTGGATTGGTAGTGGAGGCCATGAGCTTTCTTTCCAAAATCTTTCCCAGATTCCCTAAATACAGAGATTCGCATATTACTATTATGAGTTAACTATTCAGAGACCACTGCCACCCCCTGGCAAGGAGAGCTATTCCCCCTCACACAGGTGCGTACATTGGCCATCAGGTGCAGTCTGTGAGGTGTGTTTCTGGATAACTTTTGCCAGGCAGCACAAAGCTATGTGGGTGTCTGCCTCAGTTGGCATTAGATGAAGTCAGCTAAGTGTGTCCCATGCTTTAGATGCCAGCTTGAGCCTGTGATGAGCCACTGATGAGCCACGCATTAGTTCCTCCACAAACAGAATTATGAGCTTGACTGTGGACTGTGGTGACTTGTTTCTCATGTCAGCTGGAGGTGTGTCAACCAGAAAAGCTGCCTTACCCGTCTGTCTGTGAGGTGACACCACTATGATGTCCATGAGGCCCTCCACGTTGGCCAGCACAGTTTCCTTGTTGCGGCCGGTGTGTTTGTCCACCCGCTGGATGGACTTAGTCTGCCAGTCCGTCCAGTAGATCCAGCGGTCTTGCTGCGAGAGTCGGGAGAAAGGGGTTAGAGGGGAGGACACCGGCTTCAACTGGGGAAACGAGGGAGAAGAAGAGAGGAGAGGAAAAACACAGACAAGGAGGAGGGGTAAGGGAGGAAGAAAGGGAAGGGAAGGAGAGAGGAGGAAGAAAAATGAGGGTCAGAGATGAAGGGAAGTAGAAGGAATGGTTAAGTCGAATGGGTTCAGTGTGAGTTGACGGAGCGAGGGACAACCAGTGAGAGCCACATAGTGAGCTGATGAGTGAGAGCAGGTGAGTGGAGGAGGTAGCCAGGAGGAAGGGTCAGCTCAGTGATTGACAGCTGGGGGAGAGGTACCTGTGTGAGGGCGAAGGGGTGAGAGACTGGACTGACAAGGACCTGACGTAGTTTCCCATTCAGGTCAGAGCTCTCAATCCTATCCAAATGGGCATCCACCCAGAATATCCTGCAGAGAGCACACATATACACAGATTCACATACACATTTCCATATTTAAATATTTAAAGAAAAATAGAAACAGAACAGAGTAGGTGATCAGAATATTCTAAGAAAACTCTCTTACATGTTTACATGTCATCGGTCTGGGATGTTTGACGTTCAGTGCGTTCCATGATTTAATTTGTGATGAAATACGTATTTGCATATCCTGACACGTAACATGAACATACACTTACACAGCCACTTCATACAAACATAATCTTTCAACAAATATAATTTATTTTATCTATTCACTGTATTATTCTCAACATGTTTGACTGCAAGAATTACTTGTTTTATTATTCATAGTGTTCTTTGTCTTATTTTCATATCAATGCACTTCTTCAGTGCTGCTGTAATCCCATCTCTCCACAGGGATCATAAAGGTTTCTTCTGATTTGATCTAATTTTGCATGACTCCTCAATGTGACCATACGCCCTACTTCACCCATTTAATCCCTGCTTTCAAACATCTCCCTGTCTGACCTTCGTGTGTCATAATCCAGCGTGAGTCCATTGGGCCACCCCAGGTCTGTGTTGATCAGAACCTTACGGTCGGACCCATCCAGGTGGGATCGCTCAATCTTAGCAATGTGACCCCAGTCTGTCCAGAACAGGTACCTGCAGAAACAAAACTTGTGAGAAGATACTCTTTCATGAAAACAAACTACAAAGCAGTTAATAACACTCTAACTATAAGTGATAATATGGAAGTCTTTTTACATCTTCAAGAAAGCATAAATTTCTCAACTTTCTCCCAGGAGCTTCAGCAGCATAATTCAAGTGTTTTGTACCTACACATTTCATCTGTCCATTCAAAAGTCAGATATTTACTTCATTATCTCATATTCTTTCCTGTCATTGAGCATTAATGACTGAATTTTCATGTTGCAGACAGTTTAAGGTTTTGTATTACATAAGGTGCCTGTAGCCATTCAGGGACAGACATAATCTCCTCCCTTACCCTTTGCTGGGGAACACCGCGATGGCTCTGGGTTCATCCAGGCTGTTGTTGACCAGGACTTTGCGGCTTGTCCCATCCAAGCGGGCCACCTCGATGGTGTTGCGTCCAGTGTCAGTCCAGTACATGTTCCTGGCCACCCAGTCCACAGCCAGCCCATCTGTAGTCTTCAGGCCCTGGCTTATCACCGTCTCCATGCCAGTTCCATCCAGGTTGGCTCGCCTGAGGAATATGACAAATTTAGACAAGGTATGTCATATGGCTATACAATTATGGTAAGAGCTGGTGATCCCAATTGCTTTGTTAAATATTGTAATCACAATTACTGATCACTTTACCAATATATTGTTCATCAACAGAAAATGAAATTTTAATGCTGTTTTGCACCGAAACATATTGTTATTTGACTTTTTTCAGTTCAGAAGTAGAAGAAGTAGCAGTTAGAAACGTCATCTGTCTTAGTGTCTTACTTTTAATGTGTGTCTGCACACCTGGGGAGAACTGCAATGCATTATGAAAATGAGCTCACTGTTGACACTGTGGCAATTCCAGGATTTGATCTTGCTAAATCCGTTGAAAATGAGAGTCTTCCTACAATGAGTTTTTGAGGTTTAGTGGTCGGGGTGAATGTGTAAGCTGCAAACGAATTTGCAAGCTGGCATGTGTGCATATCTAAATGTATCTGTGTGTGTACATACCTTATAACATCCAGGGTAACATCAGTATAGTAGAGTTTCCCATCCACGCTGTCATAGTCCAGTGAGATGACATTGTGAAGCTCTGGGACCGGTACGTGCACGTCGGTGTGATCGTTGGTGTCCAGAGAGATTCTCCGCACACTAATGCGATTGGAGAAGAGCAGGTAAGTCTCCGGAGAGTCTTCACACGACCTTCCATCTCCCTTGAGCAGGATGCCGGTGGGACAGGCACAGGATGTGCCGTTAGGACGAGGCAGGCACAAGTGGGTACAGCCCCCGTTTCTCCTACCACACTTGTTAAAACCTATGAAGGCCAAGGACATAGAGATACAGAGTGTTAAGATTTGGTATAGTCAAAAGGAAACGGAGTTTGCTTGAAATATAAAAAAACAACATATGAACATTTTTCACATACAAATTTGTGTTTACTTGCTGCAGCTTCATATTGATCATTTACTTGCACCATCATGAAGATTAAAATGACAACCAAAACCAAGGGAAACTAAAAATAGCGGTGACAAAAATTCTGAGACCAGCAGCAACAGCTTCAGTGAAAGACAAGTGTCTGACAATAGCTGCTGAGAGAATCTGAGGACTTAGAGGCTGTTTGATCAATAATAAAAGGTGCACAAATCCTGCACAACAAGCTGACCAACAGATGTTTGCACAGAGATGAAAGCAAAAGCACACAGCGGGGCCTGGTGTGCAAAGAATTTGACCAGTCTGAAGCCAATGTAAACCTTTCCACACGGATCCTTTCATTCATATGAGCATGACAACTTTTGTTTCTGCAAAGGTATGCTGTGGCATTTAGGGAAGGGAGGTGAGTGACAGATGGAACAAGCTACGGGATGAAAACACAGGCGAAAATCCATTTTGAAAAGTCATTCAATATCAGTCCAGTGGCCCACAGAATGCCACACTCACCCAGTGGCTTCTCCCTGTCTACAGCCTGGATGTCCATCAAGCCTGGCAGGTTGGCTCGCACAGTGATGGTGTTTGCCCCAGTTGTCTTGTCCGCCCGCTGGATGCTGCGGCTCTGCCAGTCTGTCCAGTAAATATGTGGTCCCAGCAGGGTTAAGCCATAGGGATGCTGGACTGGAGACACCAGGGTACGGCGGTTTAGTCCATTCAGGTCAGATGCCTCAATACGCTAGAGGAGGGAAAAAAAAGAAAAGGAAAGAAAAGAAAAGAAAACAGAGAGAGATCTGTGTTACTGTGCTCCAAGATTCCAGATTTAAGGAGTGAAATCTTTTAGCTTAAGCTTCAATTTTTAGTTATCCAACTTTGAAATTAGTCAAAATTCAGGAGTGCAAAGGTCAGGGCTCTGGACACCTGGCTGGTTATTCAGGGGCAATGAGGATTCATCACTCACCTCTGTGTGAGCATCGGCCCACAGTAACTGTGAGCCGGCCTTATCTATAGCCAGTCCATTGGGCCAACCCAGGCTGTTACTGATGAGAATCACACGGTCGGTGCCATCCATTGCTGAGCGTTCCAGCTTGGCATGCTCCCCCCAGTCTGTCCAGTACATATAGCTGAATGGGAGTCAGGGAATGAAGGCAACAAAAGACACAGAGTTCAGATAGCATACAAAGGTGGAGTGAAGGGAAGGGCCTGCATGTTGTGTGAAAACTTGCAGGTACAAGGCGTGAAGATTCATAATTAAGTTAAATGTTCAAAGTAACAGAACTATTGTTGCTGAATAAAGAATACACACATTGTCTCAAGCACTGTAAGGAACAATGACATTGCTGAGAAAATGCTAAGAAAATCAACGTCTCTCTTACTAAAACTCACACAGCACGGACACCGACAGGTTTTCAGACGCATTCAGAAACTGACAGGCATGAATCTGTAATACAAAAACAAAATACATTTTTTTCCTAAATGTATCACACTGCAGCAGCCTCACCCCATCTCGTGGTAGAGGGCGATGGCTCGTGGACTGTCCAGGTTTTGCCAGATAAGCACTTTCCTCATGGAGCCATCCAGGTTAGCAACCTCAATACGGTTGGTTCCTGTGTCCGTCCAGTAGATTTTTCTGCCAACAGCGTCTACAGCCAGCCCATCAGTAGTCATCAGACCTATGGAGACAGAGAGAAAGATCTCGGAGTTATGACTGGTATGACTGGGAAAAGCTGAATTATAGTGTGCGCTAAAACTCTCCTCACCAGTGGAGATGATATCTTGATGTGCTGAGCCATTAATGTTGGCTCTGCTGACTTTCTTCAGTGTACTGTCAGACCAATACACTTTTCCTGCAGGGGGCGCCATATACACACGTAATAAACCGGTTAGTAATTGCCCTGTTACACACTGATTCACTCATAAGAAAAGCTTAAAAAACAGACATACCTTGAAATGCAGAACACACAAACAAACGGACACCTCACCTTCTTTGGGGTCAACTCCAATAGCGATGGTGTTCTTCATGGAGCTGTTGACGGCCAGGACTACATCAGCAAAGTAGGGGATGTCCAAAGAAACCATCCTGATGTCTGTTCTTCGTGCAAAGATTAGGAAGCTGCTCATCCCTGCTCACAGCACAGACATAACACATCTTAGCACCTGCCTGGACTTCATAGTGTAATCCTCTAAACACACACAGTAAACATTTTATTTTGACACGATTCTTTTTTACCGTGACTTAGTATCATCTTCTAATATTCACATTCTGCATTGATGTTTAATTTGGTCACATCCAGCATTTCACTGTCCATCATATTCACTGATATCTTGGTGCACAGTTTACTACACATGATGCAGCAGGCAGGGTTGGTTTATCATGGAGCTTTATCATGGTACTTTTAAGTCAAATTTTTATTTATTTATTTACATGCAAACAGAGTGTGGGTCCTACCATGAGTGCAGGTCTTTCCATCCATTTGGAGGTTGATGCCAGTGGGACAGGCGCAGCTGGAAGACTTGGGAGCCGGAGCAAGGAGACAGAGGTGACTGCACCCTCCATTATTCACTGCACATGGGTTGTGCACTGCAGATGGACACACATACAGACTCAGCTCACCCAGTGTCCTGGTATTGTAGGTCAGCTTAGAGGCAAATGCTTAAACTAAAGACTCTTAATTGGAAGAGGTGGAGGAAACTGACAAAACTGAGAGGGAGAAACTTGCAGAAGGACAAATAGGCAATGTGGCAGACACACAGGCACCAAAAGCATTCCAGGACCCCAGGGGACATAGGAAGACCGTACACATCACTGAGCTCAGTGAGTCATCAGCTTGGTATGAGCCCCAGGGGCTGTCTGTCCTCTGAGCCACTGATCTAGGTTCAGTTTACTTGACCTCTAATCTTCTCAGTGTCAGCAAAGACACTGTATCTGCGCTTAGGGAGAGGCGGCAAAAATCAGAGAGGAGAGTGACAGGAGGATTCTTTTGATTACAGGATGGAATGAACGCACACCTGAATTACTAAGGTGCATGCCAAGTCAGTAAAGTGGAGCCAAACTAAAGACTGACTGCGATGATATCTTCATTGGACACCCTGATGAAGACAGTGCTGCTGTTGAAACTTTGGTTTCTGTTCCTTAAATATCTGCGACAGAGTTAGAGTGTGTAGCAGACCATCTTCAGTTTGGGAGGACTCTTTCTACACTACAGACTACTGCACAAGACCAACAGGGCATCTAAATACAGACTTTACATTTGTCTGGCAGATGCATCTACAGCAGACACACACTGACCTGTCTCACGGTGTCGGTGGAACATGTGTATGTCCATGAGGTTTTCTAGGTTTTCGGCCAGCGTGTGCCGTCCCAGGCCGGTGAGCTTGTCGGCGCTCTGGATGCTCTTAGACTGCCAGTCTGTCCAGTAGAGCTTGTCCTCATGCAGAGTGAGACCAAAGGGGTGGGGCAACTGGCTGCCAATCAGTATCTACATATGATGAAAAAATAAAGAAAAAGGAAAAAATTATACGAGGTGATTTTGTGTGATCTACCAACCATGCCAAAATCAGTTGACTCTATATGTTCCAAATTAACAGAAGAAACCATAATGCAGCTGGAGAACACAAACCACCACCTACAACTGAACAATTCTCCATCCTGCTGTTACATACATCAAAGATGAATTGAAATCTTTATCCTAATGGCCCAAGCCACAAGCAAATTAAGCACCTGCTCAGGGCTCCACGGCCACTAGTGGCCCCAAGAGTACTTGAAATGGCTATTGATTTTTTTTTCCTTTTTGGATTATATATTACATTATGTCAATGGTAATCATCTTTTAATGTTAATAGGCTGTCTAGTTAATGACTGTCTGGGTCAATCAATTACTGCTGCCTCCTGTACATAGTTTTCAAAAATAATTATTCAAGTTCACATTTTATTCTTGAATAATTATTGTGTTATTATCACAACTTCCTCTGTTCTTTTTATGTCATTATTTAGTTTTTTATTTAATATTGCCTGTTTTTTACATTTCCATTTATTTATTTATTTATTCATTTATTTATTTATTCTTATTTAAGAGGGAAACTTTGCTGAGAGAGAAGATGATTATCTAGGTAATTTAATTTTAATAGTTAATATTTGCTCTGCACTGTTACTCTTGTGAGTTTCCTGCCTTTTCAGATCAAAAGTCATTGAAGAGCAAAAACACGCCAAGCTGAATCTGGTATGATGTAAGCAAGACAGGTGCAACTAATAAAACTGATAATGGCTGTGATAGTTTTACAGTAGGTCTGCGAATGATCAAGCATTGACAATAGTCAGTATTATTCAGTCAAATTCTGCTTAGGGACCCATAAAGGCTTGGGCCAGCTGTGCTTTTAAGTGCTTTGATATATTCTGATCAGATTTGACAAACAAACATCAACACTGGCGTAAACAAGACTTTGCACTCCTTACCTGTCGGTCAGAGCCATCAAAGTTGCCATACTCAATAGTCTTCATGCCTGCATCGGCCCAGTAAAGGCGTTTAGTCTGGTAGTCGATGGCCAGCCCGTTGGGCCATGTCAAGTTTGATGAGATGATTACAATGCGACTGGATGCATCCATCCCTGCACGCTCAATTTTAGGGTTGGCACCCCAGTCAGTCCAGTACATGAACCTATAGGAAAGAATAAACCATGTTAGAGATATTGTGCACAGTTATATATACACACATGTTTAATGTTACAATGTTTATATATTACTATGTATTAAAACATTATACATTAAAACATACTACTCTTAATTGGTTACAACTTACCCTCCAATTGGATCAACCACAATGTCCCTTGGCCGGTCCAGGTTTTCCCATATCAACACAGTGCGCATGCTCCCATCTGCATTAGAAACCTCAATGCGATCCGTCCCTGGGAAACAAAGGCAGTACAAAGGCGGTCAAGAGATTAGGGCAAACACAAGCCTGGATGAGGGAGGGCACCTCTCCACACACAACAACCTTGTCAGTGAAACAGTACGTAGAGATGACTATCACTGTGGATATCAGAAACTGCATCTCCTACAATACACTGTACATATCAGCAATATGATTTCACATGGTGATATCTGAAATGAAGGAGTTTACCAGCATCAGTCCAGTAGAGCTTGCTGGTCACCCAGTCAATAGCCAATCCTGCTGGGCTCTCCAGACTGGTGTCCACCACCACCTGCAGAAAAAGGACAATACACACCACATTTACACCCGTTCTTCTTTCACTACCTCCTGATGATTTTAGAGCTGCTCCAGGTTACATCTCAACCTTTTAACACTGCGTGAGCATGACTGCGAGTCCTTCTAGCCGTCCCTGGATACAGGCTTAAAACTAAAGCTAATCAGGCTTTTGCAGTCAGAACGTCTTTGTGCTGGAGCAGCAAACCTCAGGAGTCCATCTGTGTGATCATATAAATCCCTGCTTAAAACCTTCTTTTATAGAGAAGCCTTATTATTAAGATTTATTAAATGAAAAAATATATATATTTAAATTCAGGAAAGGAGGGGAGAGAGGAAGATGACATGTAAAAAAAAAAAAAAGGCCCCATGCTGAATTCAAAGCTGCATAGTCTTAGCAATTTGAGTCACCGTTTGAGCTACCGTCTAAAAATCTTTACATAATTGTCTTTTCATTCACATTTTGTGGTCACTATTATTCCTTTTCTGTTGTTTTGGCCTGCTTGTTTTTATGTTGTTTTTTTGTCATGTGTTTTTGCCTTATTTTATTGCCCTGTTTTACTTTGTAAGCATTTTGTAACATTGTTTTGTAACATTGTTGGGAAAAGTGTTATTTAGTCAAACACAGACACTGCTTTATCCCATGTGTAATAAATGAGCTTGATTTGCTCTGTGTGGAAATTTGTGAGTTGCCCAATTTGCACAAATGTTTCTTTGCTCTCTTCTTCTCTTGTATCCGCCACTATTCATCATTTTTAATTGCACTGGGATTGATTTTTTTTGTATTTGTGTTGAATCAAGAGCATGTTAGCATTGTGTTTTCATTATTTGTTGCTGCAAGCTGAATTTCCCTTGTGGATAATGCAATGAACTGAACTGAACTATATTGAGTATATTTTTTTCTTAATTCATCTCTTCACCCATACTCTGTGAGCAAATCAGGGGCTGCTATTGCAATTTCACATTTTCTCCAATAGATGGCATTACTGCCTTAACTTAAATCTTCTTGTATTTTATTGCATCGGCACTACTTTGGGAGTCAAGGACAGATAAAAACATGGTGATTTCAGTGCTGAGGTCAGTTTGAGAAGGCTGATGGACTACAGATGACACTGACCTCTTGTTTGGTGCCGTTCCACAGGGCTCTGTTGATTGAGTCGGTGGTGACGTCAGTCCAATAGATGTGGCCCTCTTTGGCATCCCAGTCCAGCGCCACAGCGTTGCGCACGTCAGCCAGAGGGATGACATCATCAGACATGTCCTCTGTGTCAAAGCTGATTCGTCGGATGTCCGTCCTTCGGGCAAAAAGCAGGAACTTGTCAAGACCTGATTAAAGACCAAAGGTCTTCTGTCAGTACTCTAGGTTCAGCAATGGGGTCAACAGGAAACACAACACAACAACACTAACACAGAAAACTAGCATTAAAGGGGACTTCCAACAAAACTGGCTATTTTATTACAGTCAGTGTTTTAACTGGATGTTATATTTATGTAAATGTATAACATATTTAGCAGACAGTAACTGGTTTTTCAAATTTCTTAAGCAATTCAACTCAAGGATGTCAAAAGATTTCATTTTCTTGATCTTAATAGTGAATAACTCAAGTGTAAAAACTGAAAAGAATTCATTCATTTTTTAACCCAATATCCTAAATATCAAGTATAGCAACATTTGTCTTTTACTGGATGCACAGGCAACATCTTATTTGACTTGTGTTAAAACTGCATCATTCACTATTATTAACTTAATGTTTAAGTTATCTACTTTAGTGACATTTAACTTAGGTACAGTAGAAGTTATTCTCCTGTAAGTAAATGATCCTCTGAAAAGCTTTAGTCTTGTGTCTTCTGACAACTTGCCTTCAGTTATTGCAGAAATATATTGCAATGTTATTTAGGAAGATTAAATTGTTAGATAATTACCTTTCCCTATTTGAGGTCTCTACACTGAACTACACTCTACACTCTTAGTTTCGGAAATTAGTCAAAGATTTTACCAACTTTTGTTAAGAGGCCTCATTAATGTCTGCTCCCTTTCATTAATGTCTGCTTCCTTTAAAAGATGCAACACAAAGTCTACTATTGTTAGACTTCTAAAGGAAATGGTGCACTGCCAATATGGGCCACAGCCTCTACAACTCACTTTCATTTGCCCCTGTCTAAAATCAGATTTCGAAAATATTTGCAGACCAGGCAGAAAGAAGTAGCATTTTTCTATTTTTAGACCTTTAGCATGGGTAGATTAATCAAGAAGCTATTTGACCCAGTAACAATAATGTACACTGAGCTAAAGGTGGATGTTTATAGAGAGCATTAATGCATGCACGCATAGGGAAAATCACTGTTTTACCAATGTTCAACTGAAATGAACAATTATTAGTCTGAGTAAACCTAAACAAAATGATGTTATCACACCTTATGCGCCCTGCATCAACATATCACCTATTCTTCAACTAACTGTTGATTTGCAAAAAAAAAAACACGAGATGCCTGATCACACACAATTAAAGTTACATGGAAGTAGCATGTCTCTGATTGTGTGCTTCAGTAATTCAGTGTATTTTCAGCTAAAGCAGATTAAGTGAGAGATAATTGGGAGAGAACAGTAAAAACTGTTCAAAAGTTCAAACATTTTTTATTCATAATCTTGAGATTCCAGCAGATTCAAAACAAATTAATTCCAGTCAGTGGGACACAACAGTGGTGTCTTTGGAAAAGGAGAGGAAGTTTGCATCATCATGTAAGCTGACAGTAGTTTGAACGTGGTGAAGTTTCAGGTTTTACATGATAGGACGGGCAAAGGGGAGGTTGCTAACAAATTTGTCATTTTGCTATTAGTTGAAATTTCTATTTTAATCTACTGAGGTGATGATGAATTAACCACTCTAAATTTTGGCAGAATGTAAAAGTCAAGAGATGCTCATGTAAAATGTTAAGAGCTTTGGTAGAGTGTTGGGTAGTGCAGTTGCATGGACATTACAGGAGTCCACATGTTGGAGAAATATCCTCTGTTGCTCCTTCCCTTTCTCCCGCTAATCTGCTAAATACTCTATTTGTGTCCCTTCATTCACTTCCATAGCACAGCAACACAAGTCCGAAAAACACTTTAACAGGCACAAGTGGATTATGCCAAAATAAAATGCATACAATTCACAGTACCCATTTTTTGAGGAAATTAAATGTCTTTTTTTCTTGTTACTTTCCTATTTGAATTAGAAAATAGTACTAGGACTTGTTTTTTTATACTGGCATAATCCACTATGTTGGTGTTTGTTGGTTATGTTTATGTGCTAAAAGTGTTTCGAGCTGCTTTGCTGCACTGTGGAAGCGAATGAAGTGACTGAAATATAGTATTGTGGATCAGAAACCCAGGGGAGGATATTTCATCATCATGTGGACTCATAACATCCATGTAACTATACAACCCAACACTCAATATTGCTACAAATAATTGTACATTATAAGTTGGAGAATTAGCTAATAAGGTACAGAAGTCATTTTCCTTTTCACTGCGACTTTAACAATGCAGCCCTACAAAATGGACAATCATTTCAACAATCTATTCATCCTTTGAGACCTGGGAAGTCTGCAGGGAGGCTTTTATTTATATATTTATTTATTTATTTTTGTACTTTTATATTTTAGTTTTTTATTTTTTATTTTTAGTTTAGTTTTTTCCCTTAGTTTTTTTTAAAATTCATTTTCTGCTTTCTTTTTGTACTTTTATGGTTCTGGTAATTTTATAGATTTTTGTTTGTTTGTTTCACAATTTTCTTTGGGTAATTCTGTGGTGATAATTCAAAAGAAATCAAGTGAATTTCTTCAAGTTTCAAGGTGGCAAGTGATTTAGTTTGCAAAGTCACACATGGGAAACTCACTTCTGGCGCAGTTGTAGTTGTCCACCTTCTTGAAGCCGGTGGGACAGGCACAGGTGAAGGTCTTGTTACTGGGGAGGCAGAGGTGGCTGCAACCCCCATTGTTGGTGCCACAGCGATTCCTACCACCTGGAGGGAAGACAGCCAGGAGAGGAATATGGTGATGACTCAAGGACACCAAGTTCAGCATGTGACTATCTTTGCACATGTGTGAGGGGACAAATTTTGTGTGTGTGCGTCTGTACGCGCTGACTGCCAGGGAAAACATTTGTTCATTTGATGCAGACTTTAACTGCTGCCAACTCTGCATTTACCCATTCGGATCATCTTCACTATATTGTCTATTGGAAGTGCACTGCTTTGGCCACGTTGCTATGACAGGTTTGTCACACAAATCACAGATTAATACTCAAAATGGCAAAACAGGCAAATAATGTGACAAATGTGACACTGCAAATATAACATGACAAAAGTTTCAAAGAGGAATTTGAAAGAAGATAATGATGGGGCCGTGTCTAATTTCTACAGGTAGAAGGATTTCTGCAGCTCAAGGTGACACTGGAGGATAATGAGCTGAGAAGTTTTAAGATTTGCTCACCAGCAGTATCAGGGCCAAAATTCATCAGCTCTGCTTTGTCAGAATTTAACTTAAGAAAGACGTGTTTGAATCCTGTCCAGAGTTAAGAAATAAGTCACTCTGGTTTAGGTTATTCATATTAATAGAGAGATGTAGCTGTGTGTCATCTGTAGGACAATGGGAACTGATGTCTTGACAACAAATCCTCTTCAAACCTTTATCTGCACAGGGAAAGGCCATTGAGAGCACTCTCTTTTTAAAGGACACACTGATTGCAATACATGACAGAGAGTTATCATAAAAACAGATTGAGATTGTGGGTTTTTTGTCTTGGAGTACCCCACAAGACAAACCCACAGTGGAGGAAAATCACCAACATACACACACACACACACACAAAACAACAATCATGCAGATAGAAATGATGCCATTTTAAAGCTGAACCGTGCAGCTCAGCTTCAAGAGCTGCAGTGGTGCGTGTTGGTTGGCATTTTCTTACAGTTCTGGCCATTGTGCCAACATTTTCTGCTGCTTCAGGTTTGCTTGTACTTGCTTGTTTACTGATCTGAAAGTGCTGGAATTTCTCACTCAAAGTATACTAGAGAGAGCTGTCCAGTCATAAGCTCCCACAAATCACCTGCGGTGATCCACAGGGGGACAGCAGTCGCATTCACGCATGAATATATGACAGCTATGTGAAAAATGGGGTATCACGGAAAAAAGGATACTCCTAATTGCTAGGGGCATTTCATGATTTCAAGTGCATTTCTGTTTAATTTCCCACCGTTCAGTGTACCAACCTGCAGGCTGTCTCTGAGGGTGCAAGGTGTGGATGTCCATGGGGAAGTGCAGCTTGTTGCGGATAATCTCCTGGTTCTTGCCAGTAAACTTATTTGCACTGTTGATGCTCTTTGTGTGCCAGTCTGTCCAGTAAAGACTGTCTTCAAAAACGGTGATGGCAAATGGATGGGGCAGACCTAAAGAGAGAGAGGAGACAGATCGGATTGAGAAGTGCACTGTAAAGACCCAATTAAACCACAAAGTGACAGTAAACAAGCCAAACGCATATTTCAACATGGACTCGTCTGTTTTTGAGGTTTATAATCATCAAAGTAAACAAGCAAGTTTGACACAGTCACACTGACACTTTGTGACGAGCAAAAAATAATGACGCCGGGATGTTCATTAGGAGATATAAAGCCTCCTTCCACACACAAATATGAAAAAGAACAAATACTGAACTTGGCTTATTGCAGAAACGCTCTCCAAACATCCTCCCTTACAGTGCTGCGGGCTTGGCTCATGTCACATTGTCCTCATTCAGGCCAAATCGGAGCTGTTTTCTATTAGCCTGCTTCTCATTGGTCTGCTGCTGGTTTAGTTGTGGCTAGACTGCCCAAAATGAGAGGCGTTCATAATTTTCCTTTAGTAATGTGCCTTTTCCGTCCAGAATTTGAGCAAAGGATCAAACAAATCTCATGAACCACAGCTAGACTGATACATCAAGCCAATTTTGGACAGATAGATTGACTGATATAATGAAAGTTCCTTGCTGACCACAAAAACCTCCAATATTGTTTCTTTTGCACATTTTATCCAATGCTTTTTTTTTTTTTTTTGGATGAATTGGTAAGCCTAAAGAATATACCGCTGAGATTTACCTACCACTGAATTGGATGGGGGGTTGATAGTTGGAATTCTTTGTCTTTTTAACATTTTTTTTTTTTTTTTTTTCACTGGCTCTTTTACTAGCCCACATCAGTCAAAGCCCAGCTGAAACATCATCATGTATAAAGGGGCACTCCTTTCAGATTTGCATCTATTGGGAACATCTGCACAGGGTGACTCCTCCATAGTCATCCAAACTCTCGCTTTCTCTCTCTCTCTCTCTCTCTTGCTTAATCCTTCTTTAGTGAAGTAGCTGTACTGCCAGTTGGATGAGAGTGCTGAATGGATGGAAAAAGTGATTTCTGCCTGCTTTATTTCTACTGCCGCTACACAGTTTGTGGTGAGGGTGTTGGCATGAGGCTTTTAAAGCAGGACTGCTTGTTTAATGACAGTGTTTTACAGCATAGCGTAAATGTCAAGTGGTAAATGGCTAAAATTGGAGAGAGACTAGAATGATAATGAGTCATGAGGATCTCTGTGTGTGTGTGTGTGTGTGTGTGTGTGTGTGTGTGATGGTGTCGGTGTATGGGAGTATATGTCCTTGCACATAACTGAAATGAGACAAATAGTAAAGTTTTACAGTCTGGATATATTTCGGCATATGTTTCATTAGGAGCAAACAATTTATTTAATCTTCCTGCAGGACGGCAGGAAGATGAAGTGCACAAAGGTGGGTGGATTTTCAATCAAGAATCAGTCAAAACAGCATGAGGCGAATATCCAAAACCTTCATATTTCTCTACAGTTTCTCCTCTATCTCCCCTTGCAGCAGGTCCAGGTGTGTGTGTGTGTGTGTGAGGTGGCACTGGCTAAATGTTTGCTGATGTTATCCTAAAGGGGACGCATGGTTAGACTTGTGTGCAGGAGGGACAGGTAGAGAACAGTAGACCCTCTTCCCTCCACCGGGTCACTGACAGCTATAGAGGTGCCTCAGTTTGATATGGCCACCACCTTTCTTGTCATCTCTGCCCTCCCTCCCCTTCTTTCCGGGACAGCTGGTGAAGCAGCTGCAAGCCGATGGGGCAGCATCCACAGGAGTGTGTGTGTGTGTGTGTGTGTGTGAGAATGTGTGTCCAGTAATGTCCCCTTTAATCTACTTTTGACACTCCTCTTCTTCTTTCGTCTCGTTCACAGCTGAATGGCACGCTCTACATACATCGACTCCACATTTCTGCCTGGATCTTGGTGTACTCAACAGGCCTTGATCAGAAACTAAAACTGAAAAGGCATCGGAAATTACTGGAAGTCTTTGGACATTGTGCTCCAAAAGTCCTCCTTATGGGAAAACCAATATATAGGTGGCTTTTTGCCTTTTGGGAAGCTTGGAAGCAAATTTTGAAGAGGTTGTGTTATTTATTAAAGCAAAGTACAACTAGTGTTCAGTTGCTCATGACTGTGTGGGTGTATCCCCCAGATGAGTCAATGAACTTTCGCCAAAGTAGTTTTCATCAAACTTTTCAACACTGGGAGTTTTCGCCAAATTACTTATCGCCAAACTGAGAAGAGAGATCTTGCACCAAAATTAGGTTTGAAAAAACTTTCAACATCTGAAAATAGCATGGATTTATTAAAATTCCTCTCACTTACATAGAAAAGTATACACTAAAAAGTATGACTTGAAATGTCCCTGCTCTGTTGTGTTATGTGTATGTTAAGCCACTTTTACTTGTCTGCAAGCATACAAAGCTAAAAATAATTGTATTCACCTATCCAACATTATCACTGCTATGAAATTATGTTGTTGTTGTTGTTTTTTTCAGAATTTCAAACACTTAATCAAGAGTGAAATATTTTGTTTCTATGGCAAGATATTTTGTTATATTAAAAAAATTATAATAAAAAACTAGTTGAGTGAATAAACACAAAACAAACTGGACAAAACAAAAAAATCCACAAGAGGGTGTTGTGTTGTGTCCCACAGGACCTAAAGTACAAAAATACATGCGGACACACACACACACACACGCACACACACACACGCACACTAGCCTGTTCCCCTCCTCTCCCCCACCTCCCCCGTACAGGTGTGCAGGCTGGATAGCGGCGTAATCCCCAATACCCGCCTGATGTCCAGCTTCCCATGACAGGCGAACTGGCACACATCCAGTTATATCACTCACACACACACACACACATACACACACACACACACACACACACACACACTCTCTTTAACATTCCTGAGCACAGTGGCTTTGCTCAAAATGCGGCTATGCACACAGACAGACGGGTGCACGTCCCATTGTTCTTTCTGTTGTCTGAGCAAACAGAGGTTCTGGTGGAAGGACAGGGCCAATTACAGGCTTTTATCCCAAGAGCACACATCATTAAGGAGTGCTCACAGGGCTGCTGGCATACTCCCTCCCTTCCTCCCCTCGTCAAACATTT